>JACEVL010000191.1:879934-1070240 GCA_020284085.1 Aporrectodea caliginosa
AGCCGTCGGGCGGCTCCGGTGGCCTCTTCTTCTACCAGGATAGCCTTTCTGGAATCTTCCTCTTTTTCACTCTCGTCCGCTGAGCTCATTCCTTTCCTGTCGGGCAAAGGACTTAATGGTGCCACTGACGATGCCTAACACTAGGTTAACTAGGAAGACGACAGCGACTCGGATCAACACAGCAGATTGTATTATTATTCACGTCAACTTCGAAGCTCAACAGCTTAAAACACTACAACTCTGACTTAGAACTGAGAACAACGAACAACTACTGAAGAACTAACAACTGACAACTAACTCTTCACTCTCCTGAACACTAGCTCACACACTAACCAACCGACGCAACAGGCGTCTCTATTTATAGTTTCCGCGAAGACAAAATGTCCGCAGCCTTTTTGCGCAACCAATCGCGCGCGAGGACAAATGTCCGCAGCCTTTTTGCCAGCAGGCCTTTTTGTTGCCAGCCTTTTTGTCGCCAGCCTTTTTGTCGCCGGCCTTTTTGCTTGCTGGCAAATATCCACATTACGTCACACTAGCAAATATCCACATTACGTCACAGTAGCTGCCTTGAATGGGCGCTATATAAATTTTTGAATGAATGAATGAATGAAACAGACACTGAAAGAAATTGAAAGCTCAGCGCCACATGAATTAATCTTATTTTCTACGGCGTCACAAAAATATCGTCTGTGCATTATTTTATCACATAACAATCGGTTAACAATCGGTCTGTCGAGTGCTTCAGTCGTTTGATAACGTGAATTAGTCACGTGGGTCGGGCGAGTTGACACAGCTCTCGTTGAATTCCATCGCAGACGTCGTCCAAACAAACACGTAACGGGTGGAGAAGTGGAGAGATGGGAAGTGGAGAGATGGGAAGCGGAGAGAATGGAAGCGAATAGAGAGGAAATGCCAAAAGGAAGTCACTCGAGTCCTTTCGAACGACCGACACTCCTGCGCCGCTACCGCTCTACGTTGGAGGGAAACGTTCGATTTCAGTACCAAACAAGAACCGGAATGAGAGACAGGCGCCAAAGCAAGAGGATGGAAGTGTGGAATGGGACAGTTGGATAAATGATGGATGGATGGATGGATGGATGGATGGATGGATGGATGGATGGATGGATGGATGGATGGATGGATGGATGGATGGATGGATGGATGGATGGATGGATGGATGGATGGATGGATGGATGGATGGATGGATGGATGGATGGATGGATGGATGGATGGATGGATGGATGGATGGATGGATGGATGGAATAGTGTAGACTTTCACCATGTCAATTGGCATACCAAATTGTTACAGATTCCGTTGAGAAACCTTTCATATCAATTTCTTTAGGGTTAGTGGTTATATTTGGTATACTGACCCGTCTAATGTCCCTGTGGTAATAAATATGACTTAGCATTAAGTTTAATAAGTTCTGCAATTGGTTCCCTTCCTGCATTTTAATCTTAATTTCCCATAATTATTTTCAAAATTGCAACAAATGTCTGAAAATCTGTATAAATCATGTTTTGTGTTAAATACTCGCAAAATTATTTGAATATGAAATCGCTAGTTTAGTACAATGTAAAGATCTGATTTCCAACAGTACTGTAAACAGCCCCAGAGTGAATTTGACACCTCCTAAAATAAGATATAAACTCCTTGTTTACGTAATGAGCACAAAAATGATGACGTCACTATTACCAGCGACCTTGTCTACTAGGTAAGGTTTCAAATGTACTTTTTAAAATTTAATTCGTGTTAATCGTCCATTATCAATCATCTTTCACAGTTTTCAATTGCTTGTCCCTTTCTGTAGAATGTCACGTTAGAATAATTATCAATTTCAGTGCGAACTGTGTAAACAAATATTTTCTTGTTCTTACAGTCTACAGAACCATGTTAGAATCCATACAAGAGAGATGACTTATCGATGTCAAAAGCGGTAATCTATCGTTTTGTGATAGCGGGTTTAATTATTGCATTAGTAGGCTATTCAGTATCGTTTTAGAGGGTTTAATTATGTAAAACTAAGCAATAAATGTTTTTAATCCAGCTTACATTTCATGACGACATTTTTTCATCAATCCAACTCCCATTAATTTTAGTTGCAAAAGATTACTTTTATCAATCCAACTTTTATTTGACGATAAATATTTTCCATCAATGGAACTTTTATTTAAGAAAGATATATAGGCTATTCTCATCGATCCCGCTTTTATTTACGGTAAAAATTATTTCGATCAATCCAACTTCAATTTTGAACACAGGAATGTTTTCATCAATCCCACTTCCATGGAGGGAAACAGTTTTTTCATCAATCCAGCTTTCATTTTAAAGTGACAATATAAAATAATTTAGCAACTAGCGTACGTGTATAATAAAACCCGCTATTCAATATGAGAATTTCGAAATAATTAAACCCGCTAAAACGATAGATTACCTCAAAAGCTGTTTTCACAATCGTCAAATCTAGAAATTCATTCAGGAATACACCGGAGAGATGCCCTACCAATGCCAAATATGCCAGAAGGCTTTTCCATATCTACAAATCAAACTCTGCATGCACAAATTCATACCGGAGAGAAATCTAATCAATGCCAAGTATGTCAAAAACGTTTTGCCCAGTCTTCATATTTAAGGATTCATGCAAGAATCCACACTGGAGAAGTGCCTTACCAATGTCAAGAATGTGGAAAAAGGTTTTATAAATGTTCAAATCTAACACGTCATGCAAGAATTCATTCTGGAGAGAAACCGTACAAATGTCAGTTATGTGAGTTTAAATCTAAGTATGAAGGTTATCTAAAGAGTCATATGAGAACACATACTGGAGAGAAACCATACCTTTGCCCTGTATGTCAAAAAACATTCTCATCACGTTCAGGTCTGAAAAATCATGAAAAAACCCACCCTGAAGAGAAACGATTTCTGTGCATTCATTGTAATAAACCATTTGCCACATCTTCAACACTACAAAGACATGTTATAATCCATACTGGAGAGAGACCATACCAATGTCAGATATGTAAAAAGAGTTATTACAGGTCTTTTGACCTACGAAATCATGTTCGAACCCATACCGGAGAAAAACCATACCAATGCCAGACATGTCAAAAACAGTTTTCGCGATCTTGGTGTCTTAAAAGTCATACAAGAATTCACACTGGAGAGAAACCATACCACTGCCATTTATGTGAGTTTAAAACTAATTGTAAAAGTAATCTAAGTGGGCACAGCAGAACACATTCCGGAGAGAAACCATACCTTTGCCGGGCATGCCAGAAAACCTTCTCATGCGCTTCAGGACTGAGGAGTCATGAAAAAACCCACACCGTGTCGGGCTCAAGTTTGTGAATACATGTTCCAAAGCTCAGTTTGCAAAATTATGTTGGTGTCCATACTTGAAAAAAGCCATACAAATTCCAGTTACACCATAGAACATCTCACGCGATTATTTGACAACCATTTTTATGCACTTCGTTAGAATGAATCAATCCCTAAATGGAGAGAAACCATCAGGTTTGTAAAAAAAGCATTTTGGCGATCTTCGAGTCTACAAAGAAACGAATTTCTAAAGCAGAATTTTCTGAAATATTTTACGTTGTTGACGTTCACCAAAACAGTTGGTGAACAACGAATGAAATGAAGTGTTGAGCACTCAGTCTATGATGACATGCACGAACGAATTCGTGCATATTATCAGGTTTATATTCCAAGTAAGATTTTCAGTAGAGCTGATTTTTCCTGTAGGACTGGACAAAGTATTCAAGGGCCCTGCTTTTGTTTTGCATTTTTATGACACTGTTTGTTCAATTTAGTTAGACCTGTAATTCTTATGTCTAGTTATAAGCACTTTAACTCTTTCGAAATGTTTTGTTGTTGCACTGCTGGTATACTTCACATGATCTTTTCTATTTTGTTCGTATTTTCACTCACTTCAAGTTTTACATAGACATACTCTCACGCTGTTACGCTGTTACTGTTCCGTAAATGCAATCATAAAATAATTGCAACGATAATTTCACACACAGTCAGTGCTGATGGTAACGATGCTGTTAAGGTTGAAATGTTCTAGCAAATAAAGTTTGTTCGTTCTTTATTTGTCATAGTTAACCAGACTACCGACTTATAAATTTAGCACCCATGTGTACAGCTGAGGGCGGAATATAGATCCGCAGTAAATTGCCGACAACATAGTGGAAAGTGAAATATTCGTCACCTGAATATGCAATCTTTTGTATGAATTATTATTATTTGGGTTTAAGTTATATTTCGCTTCATTTCGGTTGGTTGGTTGGTTGACTGATTGATTGATTTGTTGATTGATACTGTTTGTATTGTATTTCATCAGTTAAAAAGCGCTTCTCTCTGCATACATCTACTTCTCACAGTGATAGACAAATCAGACAATCACACTTTCACTCGTTCCACTAGATAGGTAACATTCTCTACTACAAAGTTATCAACTGCCTTCGTGGTCCGATGACGCAGTGAGGCGGGACGGAAGTCACCTTTCGAAAAAAACTCTGCTACTCTCTTCCGGTGAAAATTCGCTCTTTGCGACTATTCTGACCGGATCCCAGAAAAAAACATCTTTCCTGAACTCATTTCTTCCGTGTCTGCTCCGACTCCCTTCTTGGTTTTCGACCTCACTTGCCCAAGAATTTGTCATGTACAACGATACTGCACGGTACACAGTAGCAAACATCGACTGATGTGATGTCTTTAGAGATATTTCATTGGTAGGCCTACAATATAAGCAGCAATAAAGGACATTCGTCGTTTTTAGACAAATACAATCAGTGCCAATCAAGAAACTTATTAGGATAATAATTATTACTTACAGGCATCAACTCACATCAAAAAACTTAACGGTCAGTCGAAATAATGATCGTTTGACCCGTATGTTACTCAAGTATAAAAGGCATCAATTGGGGGACACTAGTCGTTTTTAGACAAATACAATCAGTGCCAATCAAGAAACTTATTAGGATTATTCCAGACCTTTACGTATTGTTCATATTTCGTATTACGTATTTCACAGTAAATGATCCACTAAATGATGAGACCGACCGGACCTATGACCTATGTGACCTTTGACCAAGCGGCCTATGACCAATCGTCCTATGACCAATCGTCCTATGACCAATCGTCCTATGACTAGGGTTGCCACCTTTTCGAACTAGGAAGTCGGGACGCAACTTTCTCGTAATCATCGACGTCGATGCTCACGAGTTACAATCATGCAATTTTTCCGGATGACCTTTTTTTGGCTTTTACAGCTCATTTAAAAGGCAAAACTGCTCGAAAACTGCTCGAAAGTAAGTAAACCCGGGACGGGTGGCAACCCTACCTATGACCAATCGTCCGGATACCCTTAGACGAGACTGATATTTACTGATCCTGTCCGGAGTCTAAGATATATTCAGTTTCTTTTCAGTTACTCATCATCCAGCCCTTACAACTACAATAGGTTTCAATTGGCGATTATGATCTTCGGCCATTAAAACTACAATAGGTTTCAATTGGCGATAATGCGATAATGACGTCTTGGGGCTTAGGCCATTAAATGTCGAATATTATAATATTATGACCACAAGGGAGATGTTTAAACGCGCGGCGATCGCTGAGCAAGTAGGAAAAAGTTTCACCACAATTAGATCGTGTCCTGTGTGAATCGCCTTCAACGTAGGCACGAGTCCGCACGACTAGGCCTAGTTGATATTTTTATAAAATGGAAATAAATCCAACCCTTATTCGCAGAACTTATTTTAATTTAATTTGTTTGATAAATTTAATTCAATGTATTATTATTATTATTATTATTATTATTGTTATTGTTATTATTATTATTATTAGGCCTAGAGTAGATCATTAGACATTCGGAGTCTACGATTACATTTTGGTAGGCATTTTAGGAGATATCACGGTACTTCATCAGTCTTGGCACGTAATATGATGAGCAATATTATTATTATTATTATTATTATTATTATTATTATTATTATTATTATTATTATTATTATTATTATTATTATTATTATTATTATTATTATTATTATTATTAACAATCTAGCATGGTAATGTCGAAGAAAAGCAGATGGCGTTTCCGCGTTGGAGAGCTACCGAGAGTCTTTGAGTCTTTATTATTATTATTATTATTATTATTATTATTATTATTATTATTATTATTATTATTATTATTATTATTATTATTATTATTATTATTATTATTATTATTATTATTATTAATATTTTTAATTATTATCATTATTATTATTATTATTATTATTTATATTATTATTATTATTATTATTATTATTATTATTATTATTATTATTATTATTATTATTATTATTATCATTATTAGGGGTTCTTCATAAAGTACGTCACGCTATTTTTGACCATTTTTACCCCCCTCCCCCCTGTCACAAACTGTCACAAAACTCGGACCCCCCCCCTAAAGTACGTCACACTTTCGAACATAGAAATAATAATACTTCCGAAAGCAAGGCTAATACATAAACAAGGCTTTGCAACAGCATTATTACTAGCGCTGCTAGCGAGAGGAATCGTGAAAAACACATTCAGGAGATATGCATTTCATGCTATTTTGACATAAAACTAATTAAAATGTTTCAGAAAATTTTTGAAAATTATTTTTAAAGCTATGAAATTCTACTAAAATATAAAAAATAAATTATAAATAAAATAAAAAATAAATAAATGTGTGACGTCACACATGGCCTGACCCCCTCCCCTGTCACAAACTGTCACACTTTCGTAAACCCCCCCCTCCCCCCGGAGCGTGACGTACTTTATGGACGGCCCCTTATTATTATTATTATTATTATTATTATTATATTATTATTAAGATGTTTGCCCGCCCTAAGACGACAAGAATAAGAATAATGCTGCGATGTACCGAATCGATGAATTAACCATATTTCATTTTAACTTACATGAAACTAAATTTACGTAAACGGCTATTCATTTCTTCACAACGCGGCACGCCTCTTTCAAATTGACAATTTCAGTTACATGCAGCCTTACTATTAATAAAACGGCAATAAATCAATTCGAAATATATAAATCAGCAAAGAATTACTTCAATGAGGATTTCATATAGGCCTAATGACAAACAAAAGAAACAGCTTAGGCCTAAATGGCTATCGAAAGTTGTTAAAATCATTCCCAATTTCGCGATAGGTAACTTGTGCGGCTTCTAGCGGTGTCTGAATCTCGACCGCTAGGCCTACGAGGGACTCGAGCCTCTGTGGTGCGTTACCCGAATGTTGACCGATATTTCTCCTCGTTTTATAGAATCGTTATGGTATTTTAGTGCAATGCAAACTTCTGATTTCCAACTGTACGACTGCATCAAGTATGAATCTGACACCTCTTTTAGAACGATATAAACTCCTTGGTCACGTACTGAGCACAAAGAATGATGACGTCACTAGTATCAGCAACTTAGACCACAATGTAAGAATTAGGATGGTGACTCCACTTCGTATCTTTCATGCGTATGAATTTTGGCTAGAACTTTTTTCTGTCGATGGTGTCGCTAGAGTCACTCGAAGTCCGCCTTGACGGATGTTTACATACGGAATCGTACGAAAGATGTGTTAACATCTTATTAAAACTATTCGATTTTTAGACAGTTACATTTAATAATGTTCTTATACTCATCTTTACAAAAGGCTGTTCACCTGATGTAAGAATATTCAAACGATTATTTTCAGTATTTTGTCAATTTCGTACGTTTTATAAGGGAGGGTCTTTCGTGTAAAAACCCGTCCGGTCCTTCACATTCCGTCACATTCGGGGAGAGGTTTCTGTTCAAATTATCGGAAACATGCATAATTATATGTTTTCGGTAAACTTGCGCTTTAGGGGTCCCGATTTTAAGATTTTCTAATGACAACACAAACCCTAACCCTGACCCTAACCGATCCTCACGACGCTTAACCTGACCCTAACCGACCCTCACGACGCCATTAGTGCTAAACTTCTTCCATTGAAATAGGCTGATTATGATACACTAGGCTGACCAGATATTGGAAACTAAAAACCGGGACACTTCAATCACAAAATAAATTTGTGATGTTGTCAATAATTAATATAATATAACTTGCACAAATATCTATTTTATGCTTATTATATTGGTATAAGACTATAAGACTAAGTGAAAGGTTTTATTCAAATCATGCTTTTAAATTTAAAATTAAATTCTTAATTTCTCAAATCAGTTTATCAAATTGGCACCTGAATGTATGCTTCTTAAAAGTTTTTTGTCTGCTAACATTCTATCATAACAAATCTTGCCTTTAAATTTAAATTTAATTACTCTAAATTTATCAAATGAGTCACTCATATTTGGCGCTTGAATGTATACATGCTTCTTAAAAGTTTTTTGTCTGCTAATATTCTGTCTTAAAATTCAACACATGTTTCTTCCATATTCACTTTCACTATCATAACAGCTTCAAGAGTTTCTTCTGATAATCGACTTTTTGATCTGACCAATAAGAGTTCATCAGTGAGAAAACTCGCTCAACTGCCATATGCCAGTAGTAAAATCAAGAAGACGATGATAAAGTAAGTAAGTATATCCTTTATTTGATCACATGACAAACGCACATGAAATACATCATATATGAGATCGGAAAGTCAGGTCAGTTTTAAAAAACCGTGACATATTTAGAGTTTGGCCTACCTTTCCCGGCAGCCGGGACAGCTAGCAGAAAATCGGGACTGTCCCGGGAAAACCGGGACGTCTGGTCAGCCTATGATACACACTCCCCTCGAATATGGGGGTCATTATTCGGGACCCCTAAAGCGCAAGTTTACCATGTTGTTCTTCTAAGAGATTACGACAATTTATCGTTTTAGCGTTGTAAATTTTTCACCATTATATGGGTTTTAGCTTTGGTCGTACCCACGTTTGATTGGCGAAAAGAATTCTTGCTAAATAGAAGTCGGATTTAGGAAAATAATTGTTGCTTTAATAGAAGTGGGATGGATGAAGAGATTCCTGCTGAAATAGAAGTTGGATTGATGAAGAATAGCCTAATTGTTGTTTAAATAGAAGTTTGACTGATTACAAATAATTGTTGTTCAAATAGAAGCTGGATTGATTAAACGAATTAGAGCAACATGCAATAGGCCTATTATAACATACTAAGATGCAGATTATAAATACGTGAACTGTTTTAAATTTTATATGGTTGCATTGTCTTCTTTTTCTGTTAGGTAATAGTCATCGTAACCATCTTATCCTGACAGTAAGATAAATCAGAAACACACAACTGCAAAATGCCAAATCATTGTTGGGCACCTGGCTGTACATCGGGTTATCAAAGTAACAGTGATAAGAGACACTTGTTTAAGGTTCCATCTGATAGTGAAAGATTAGCTGTGTGGAAACGGCGTATTCCTCGAGATGGCAACTTACTGTCTAAGCATTACCTCTGTGATATCCATTTTGAAGAGCGGTTTGTTTTAAAGAAATACGTTCATGTTATAAATGGGGAAAACGTGGAAATGGACCGTGGCAAGTGGGAGTTGACAAAAGATGCAGTACCAACTATATTTCCAAATCTGCCTAAATATTTGTCATCAAAGTCACCTCAATCAAGAAAACGCAAGATTCGTGTGATTCAAGGTAATGAAGGAAAGGTTAAGGCAACGATTGTTGCAACAACTGATGATGAGCAGATAAACAATGTAATAAAGTCTAAGTTTCAGCGAGTTGAAAGTGTTGACAATGTTGTTGAACTGGATAGGCCGAAACATGAGAAAGTCTCTTGTAAATCTTGTCGTGGTAAATTTATTTTACAATATGACAATTATCAACTGAAGCGGAAGGTTTTTCGACAGCAAGGAAAAATTAGAAAGCTAAACACAGAAATTAGGACTTCGTGTTTCACTGAAGAGTACATTAGACTTGTCAACTCTTCTATTATCCAGTGGATTTTCATATGTGTTGACTGGAAAGTTCTGCCAAGATCCTTTAGAGGTAAATTCCGTATATTTTCTATGAATATCTTTTATTAATTTCTCATCATGTTATTACAGCATTCTTTATTATTCCAGCTCATGGAAATTTAGCCCCTCTAGCCAATGTTAAACTCTACGCATGGTTGAATGCGTTTGGTCTTGAGTAATGGAAAATACCACTTTAAAATGTCACACATATGTATAAATAATAATTTCTTATTTTAATGCTTAATTATTTCTTTAAATTTCGGTCCCCTTTGCCACCTTCATTTATGTCACTATTTCTAACTGTTGAATGTAGGTCAAATGTATTTCTTAAAACTGTAAGCCTTAGGAGCCAAAAATAGTATGACAACATTGCAATGGATTGATGCAACGTTGTTTTGTTATGTTTTGCAGAGGTTTTTTGGTATTGTACGCCAGTCATCGGGTTCGGACGATCATCCCAGTGCTAATCAATTCCTGTACGTTTACAGGCTTCTCTCAGTGTCTAATCTTGTGAAACCAGGGAGGCGTACGAGTGTCAGATGTGATCCAGTGAAAATTTTGCTGACAGTTCAGTCAGTGGTTCCTGAACCTCGTATTCCATTTGTGCCAGGCATAGAAATCCTTCTTGACAGCATTTTGGCAGAACAGTCTGAAGAGAATCTTACCCATCATCTTCCTGAGCATGACTATATCAAGAGTACGCCAGAAGAGTGTATAAAGTTTTATTTGGGTGGGTATGTTGCTCATAAATTGAGCAAATATACTACGTGTAACGATTGTGTCATGTCACTGTCTGATGTTGAGAATATTACCTCAGATTCTAGATTAGTTGAGCTGAAAACCAGGGGAGGACTTAAACTGCCATCTTTTGCTCTAACATCACTCATTAAGTTGTTAGAAAAATGTTTCCAGAAATACTCTGAGAGACCAAACACGAATATGTATTTCGATATTCTCAATGAAATTCTGACATGTGATGCATTATGTACTTCGACAATAGGTTGCAAAAAACACTACTGTTCTTTGACATCACGGTGTATTCACTTCTATATAACAACTCGGCTAGCCTACATTTCCTTAAAAAATCTGTAAATCGCAATCGAAGGACTCGTGAAAAAAAGCAGAAATTAAGTAAAATTTCTAAACTTACTTAAGATACTTACTTATATTGCTTGAGGAAAATTAAATATTTTGATGGACTAATTGCAAAGCTTACATGAGATAAATTTGTGCTCTTAAATTGGTCAACCTTATCAGTAAAGGAAATGTTTTGTAGGTTGTAAGATTTGTACATTTGTCAATGGACTTTGATGAGTGGTTTTGCCCATGTGTAGAATTTTAGTTGTTGGGCTGTGATAGTTATGTACATACTATAAATGTGTTGTAGGTTTTTTAGCCATTTGTATATATTATGGTAATATTGCTTGTTTGTATTGATTGATTACAATGTAAAAATTTATAACTGAAATAAGAATCTCTTGTAAGAATAAAATGTGTAATAAATAATCATTAAGCTGTATTAGAAACTAAAAGTAACATTATGGTGTTTTTCACACTGTAAGTTCTTTGTTTTCATTGCATTATCATTAATTTTGAATTGTCTTCAACGGCCTTTGATGTCATATGATGACGTTAAACACGGGAATAATAAATAAATTGGCTGAAAATAATTAAATATTTTTTTATTTTCATTGAGTTCACTGGTCCTATAAATTGACTAGTCCTGTGTTTGTACAGTATGCCAATTGTTAGGGTTGTTATTGTTATTCATGTTGCTCCCAAAGGCTCGATCACTTCATTTGAAGCAATTCTTTTCAGTGTCTTAATTAAAAATAAGTTCAAAATAGTGTTGGGCATTCCATGACTTCGTAGAGACAGATCACATGATATACTGTACTTTTACTTTACTTCTACTTTGTCTTTACTGTACTTGGACTCTACTTGTATTGCACTTGTCCAGCATATAATGTACTTGAACTGTACCTGTACTTGAAATCTACATGTGCTTTACCTCTACTATACTTATACTGTGATAGTAGTCTTACACATGTACTGTACTTTTACTGCGTTTATCAGTACTGTGCTTTGGGACTGTAGTGGTACTATGCTAAAATATACTGTGTTGTACTGTATTGTATTGCACTGGATTAGTATATTTCTAAAGAATTTGCTCCCATAAACACGTCATGCAAGTACGAAAGTTTACTGAGAGGTGGCATTCTGAAAGTAGTCTGTGCTGCAGTTGTACTGTTTTGTATAGTTATATGTGCTGCAGTTGTACTGTTTTGTATAGTTATATGGTACAGTATTGGTTAGGATACTGGTTTGGTGGAAGGATACTAGTTCAACTGTGACAGTATCATGTCAGAGGGAGTGGTAGGCCTATATTTCTGGTAATAGCACTTCCAAATCAGGACCGGATTTAGGGTGGTGGGAACCCATGGGTACCCAATAATGGTGGGGCCCTTTTGTGCAACAAAATTTTGCCTTTGCCGATGTGCAGTCTTCAACAGGGACAACTCCCATACCTCAAAATTATGATTATTTATTACAGTGGTCATTTGGAAGCCTAGCCTATCACTCGAGCAGACCTAGTCGACTACTAGTCACTCTTCGAATCTCTTCCCTAGTCAGAACTCGGAAGACATACAGTGAAGGGAAGCAGAAAAAGGCAAGTGGTTGGGGTCCCTAAGTGGTGGGGCCTTTGGGCTAGCGCCCGTGTAGCCCATGCTTAAATCCGGCCCTGTTCCAAATACTTTAAACGTACCGGCATGTGCGTTAATTGAACGCGTATTGGGTAAAGCCGGACTCGGAGCGCCACCGGTGGCATCTGGCGAATGTAATTATCATTAACCAATTTCGAGATGTAAGTGAAGCCACCATCCTAATTCTTACATTGTGCTTAGACTAATCTTCTTGGTAAGGTTTGAAATCTACTGTTTAAAATTAATTAATATTAATCGTCGATAATTACTCATTTCGCAATTTTCAATTTATTGTTTGGTAATCCCGTAGTTTAGGTTGGTAAATTATTTGAATGTCTTCAATATCGTACTTCACGTTGGTAAGTAAGCAGTCTACCTATGTCCGTCATAACTATCATCAATCCCGCTTCCAGTTCATCGAGAAATTTTTTTCATCAATCCAGCTTCCATTTAATGAAAAAAATTACCCAACTTCTATTTAACCAAGAAAATATTTTTCATCAATCGAAGTTTTATTTAAGCAAAGAACTATTTTCATGGGTCCAGCTTCTACTTACGGAAACAATTATTTTCATAATTCCAGCTTCTATTGCAACAAAAACTTCGTTTTATCAATCCAGCTTGTATTTACGGTAAAATTATTTTCATCAATCCAACTTCTATTTAAACACAGAAATGGTTTTATCAGTCCCACTTCCATTTAGCGAAACAATTTTTTTCATCTATCCAGCTTCCAATTTAATTTGACGATGTAAAATAATTTACCAACCTAAACTACGGGTTTACCTATTGTTTTTCCTTTTCAGTAGAACATCTCGTATAAAAATTATTAGGCCTACTGTAAAGTCTCACAACTAGCGGACCGCGGTTAATATTGTGGCGTTTGAATATCCGTCGTTCGTTTTGTTCGTCAATATGTAGGCTTAGGCTGCTTTAGGATAAACAAAAAGAAATCTCCCTAACTATCTGTTCCATATAAAAAATGTCAACGCATTTTATTTCCTTGATAATTTTATGATTCTATCAATGGCCTAACTCTGCCGTACAGAGTGGTTTTGACAAATCTCCTTCCCTTCTCTCTGCCCCTCCCTTCTCCCTCTCCGTTACGTCTCATTCTCGGGAAAGTCGTAGTTTACGTTGCTAAATTATTCTAAACTATTCTAATGTCTTCAATGCCGTACTTGACGTTGGTAAGTAAGCAGTCTACCTATGTGCATGTTAACTATTATCAATCCAGCTTCCATTTCATGAAAATTCTTTCATCAATCCAACTTCCAATTAATTGGAAAAAATTACTTTTATCAATCCAACTTCTATTTGACGAAAGAAATATTTTCCTCAATGGAACTGTTATTTAAGCAAAGACGTATTCTCGTAGATCCAGCTTCTAATTACAAAAACAATTATTTTCATCAATCCAGCTTCTATTGAATCGAAACTTAATTTCATCCATCCGGCTTCTATTTACGGTAAAAATTATTTCGATCAATCCAACTTCAATTTTGAACACAGGAATGTTTTCACCAATCACACTTCCATTCAGGGAAACAATTTCTTTCATCAATCCAGCTTCAATTTTAAAGTGACAATATTAAATAATTTAGCAACGTAAACTACGACTTTACTTCTCTCAGCAGAGCGAAGGGAGCGTCTACTCTGAGCCCCCGATAATCTATCAGTATGATTCTCGTTAACGACAACGATAACGAAAATGTTGTTGACGAAAATAAAATGATTTCTTAACATAACTATAACTAAAAAAATAAATATAACTAGAACATAACGAAAAAAACAATAACGAAAATTCAACTTTTTTTTTCGTTAAAAAAAAAAATTAAAATAGGAAGTGCAATATGGACATTCGACAAAAATGAGAACAAAAAAATGCGACAAATTGTGAAACAAAGTTTTAAAACACCACAATTTTGCTTATACCCTTTAAATTATTGAACTAAGTAGTAACTAAAATTAACTGAAAAAAAATCCATTAACTATAACCGTAACTATAATTAACAAATTATACTAACTATAACTACAACTAAAATAAACAAAACCATTAACTATAACTGTAACAATAACTAAAATAAAATCTGTAAGGAGAATCACACTGAGGTCTATTAGGTAGGCTGGCCACGTTGGCATCGCCAGACCAGAGAGACAACTCTATAGTTATTAAGTTGCCTTCAAGGCCCATTTTTTCTTAGAACTTTTTTTTAAATTAACCGATTTTTGTACTAATTTATCTGTAGTAAAAATTTTTTCACTGGACAACAAATTTTAAAAAAGTCATGTTACTGAAATGAAATTAGTCAGTTCTTATCAATTTGATGTGCTGAACACGAATATGAGTGAAATTGCAGAATTGGCTCTAGTTTTTTTGTAATCCCCAAATGAAGTAATTTATATCGCACAATGCTTTCCCAATAGTGATACACTTACGGTTAATATTTGTAAAAACCAGGTGATAGACTAGTTCTTAGATTTTTTTGCCTGTCTCTTGTACACTTTGGGGAGTCCAGCATAGTCAGAACATTGTAGTGGACCATTTTCCCTGGTACCTTTGCTCCATTGTTGCGATATCTTGATGAAAACGTTCGCCATGTTCGTCACTAACCATACCACAGTTGTCGGGGAAAAAACCAGAGGGGGGTGAAGGAAATCATCTTCAGAGACTTTTGAAAATTTCTGGTACTGCTTGAGCATGTCTTCTACTAGTTCCTTGTAGTTTTCTGCCCTAACATTCCCAGAAAGTCTGTAGACACTAGACGAAAAGCATTCCATGCTTGTTTCGCATCACCCTCCAGCAAGTTGTTGAAGCGGTCATCTTTGAAAATTTCTCTAATCTGAGGACCCACGAAAACTCCCTCTTTAATCTTTGCTTCGCTGAGTCGGGGGAAATTTTTTCATGCAGGTATCGGAAAGCTGGCGAAGTGGGGTCCATGGTTTTCACGAAGTTCTTCACCAAACCTAGTTTGATGTGAAGGGGTGGTAGTAGGATTTTGTGAGTCTCGACCAGAGCTGGGTGCTGGATATTCTTCTGTCCAACTGCCATGTTTTGTCGGGGAGCCATTCCTTCCGCACGAAATGAAACTCTTTTGCCCGACTATCCCACTCACACAAGAAACACATATATTTGTATATCCTTGCTGCAGTCCCATTAAAATGGCAACTACCTTCAAATCACCCACAGGTGCCATTTGTACCTGTTATAGTCAATGTAATGCAGTAGCTGTTTTAGGTTATCGTATGTCTCTTTCATGTGGACAGCATGCGCTAATGGAATAGTGGAAGACGGTTTCCATTGTGCAAAAACACAGCCTTAAGACTCAGTGTCGAAGAGTCTACAAAGAGTCTCCATTCTTGTGGGTCATGAGTGATCTGTAATGCATTCATGAGGTCGTCAATATTGGAACAGAATACCAGATTACCTTCCTTCATGAAGAAAGGTTCCAACTGCTGATGGCGCTTTCTATATGAAGTGATTGTGACATCTTCTTCTAAAAGATTCCATTGTTGGAGTCTTGATCCTAGCAAAAAATCTTTTTTCCTTGTTTTTTTTGGATAAAGTAAAAAATCACCGAACCCAAAAAGGCATTTAGTTCTCTGTGTTATTCTGTGGGGTTTGGAAAAGGAATCCCCACCCGTGGAATGGTTTAATGCAGACGGAAGGGGAGACATTTTCGCTTTTTTCCCTTTTCCCCAAAAGGGGGAACCCAACGAAAAATATCTCTGGGGTTCTAAAGGAATCAAACCATTGATGGTCTTTTTATTCAAACGGGTGTTTGGTGACTATTTGACCCCCTTGTCTTGGTCACCAACCTTGCATCCGAAGTAAGCATGATATGCCTTCTTGACTTGAGAAGTGACACTTTTCTTCTGGTTGGCAAATGTCACTTCCCCACAAATGTAACAAAAGTTGTCCACAGTATTTACGCACTTCCGAGGCATTACTGTTCTGTATTGTATTTAAATGGATAAAGTAATAATAGCTAGTTTTATAAAACCGTAACTTAAACTGTCTCGCACAAAAACTGGCAATCTGACGGCGAAACGCTTTCTTTTGGACTAGTTAACGACTAACTGTATGGTAACATAGACCCTTAGCGTCGCCCTCCTCCTTCCTCCAGGCTTGGGACTGGCACCGAGACTGCACAAAGCACACGAGGTGCAATGCACGAACGTTTCAGTGGCGGAGGTAATGTTGCCCTTGCGTGCTTGGTCACCGATCCTCGTCTCCGCTTGGCCAGAAGTCAGACCAGGCTGAACTTCATCTTTTCTGGCTGGCCAGATGTCAGGATCGCACAAAGTCTGTAATATTGTAAATGCTCAACCGTTCCGACTCGGCTTTATATAGTACACTGCTGACGTCATCTTACGTCAGCAGCCGACTGGCTGTACTTTTACATTGCATCAGAAAATGACGTAATAAAAAATGAACTGTGCAATGTGTGCATGATGTGTCCATGATGGGATTATGCAATGAGGTGGAATATTATATCATTCTAGACTTATTTAGGATATTGTCTCGCAGTTCTACTGCATAAATTTAAGCATAAGAAATGAACTATATGAAATATTTTCAAAACGAGAGCCAATAAAAACTTTTTATGGTTATATTCGTGTTCAGACCGGACTCAGATTTTCACTAGTATATTATTTTTAAAATTCGAAAAAAATTTATATATGTCTGAAAATCTGTCGAAGTAGTGATGTGTCACGTGTGTCAAATGTTTTTGAATATAAAATCGCTAGTTTAGTGCAATGTAAACTTGTGATTTCACTGTAAAACAGCAGCAAGAATGAATTTAACTCCTGTGATAGTACAATATAATCTCCTTGCTTACTTATTGAGCACAACGAATGATGACGTCACTTATCAGTGAATTAGTCTACGAGGTAACGTTGCAAATCTACTGTTTAAAAATTAATTCAATCGATTATCCATCAGCCTTTGCAATTTGCAATTGATTTTCTCTTTCTGTAGAGTGTTCCCTTATTGTTATTATTATAACAACTAGCGGACCGTAATTAGCACATTCTTGAGGCGTTTGAATATCCGTCGATCGTTTAGTTCGTCGATATGTAGTCTGCTTAAGAGTAATCTCCCTAAATAGGCTAAATGGGTATATTTCACAACCGGCAGCAAATTAGATACATTTCCGTCTTCTCCTTTGTACGGCTTACACAAAGAGTAAAATTATCATTTATAATTTTTAAATACATTGTAGGGCATGAGTTAGTTATAATAAATTATTTCTGTTATATTATTTAGATGATTAGTATGAGAAAAAATTATAAAGTCCAATTTTAACCCAAAATTGCATTGTCCTTTCTCATGGTGAGTCAATTCAACGTTACGTAAGGGTAACAGCTGAAGCGCTGAACTGATGTTTTAAAATTTTTAGATCATTAACTTACATATATCCATTGCTCCATGTGGTTTTTATTAATTTATTAACGATCTAAATAATTAAAAAATAAATAAAACCCTCTGTCTTCAAATATTGGTTACAACACCGTTACGAATGGGTTTCTGCCATCTGTGGAATAAATTGAAAACTAAATTTTTTTGAATTGACATATTTGATAGCAGGGAACATGTCTGCATTGATTTTACCAACAAGAAATCAATTTGGATGTTTGCTTCTGTTGACAATTTTCGGAAATTTATCCGGTAATGTAAGAGTATAAAAAAAAAATACAACTCCGTGACGGTAATTACTGCATTTTGCGTATATATAAAAAACATTTTATTTCAAAAATAATATTGAAACTGGCAGCCTGGCCACTATAAACTAACTATTGTTTGTATCTTAACTCGTCCGGTAAGCATGGAGACCTAATTATGAATATTTTACAACTCCGTTACTACAACTCCGTTACATTATTTTTCTATTAAAATGAATTTATTTAATGGTACATGTAGATAATTTGTCGCCAAAATAATTTAGGTTGCTGTTTAATAATTTAATGCACACTTAATACTAATTAATCACTAATTATAGACAGTGGCGGTATATTGTATTGTGTATTTATTAAGTAACGGAGTTGTAAATATTAAGGAATCAAAGTTCTATATGTTTCACATAGTAAAAAAACTAAGATAAAAAATTAGGCCAAATCTGGCAAATTTAAGCTCTGCTCAATATTAAGTATGCTTCAGCACAGCTAGTAAAATATTTGTGTAAGAAATTTTTTTTATTTTGCATGACTTTATTTTTCTCTAATTCTATTTCTGAATTTGACACCGGTTGTGAAATATACCCAAATATCTTCTACATAATTATCAAAACTGTCAACGCATTTTACAACCGTAATTATATCGCTATCAAGGACGTAAGAGTCTAAACCTCGGTGCGTAGGCCTATGTTTCCGTTCTCAGTTAGACATTTTCTGAAAGGGTCCATAGGCTACTTATATACTGAAAAGGAACAACTGCTGCAAATCCATTGTTTTTTCTTTACATGCTGTGCTGCAGGAGTGTGTTCTGTCTTATTTTTTTATTATTAAATATTATAAAATATATTTATTATTATTAAAATTATTATTATTATTATTATTATTATTATTATTATTATTATCATTATTATTATTATTATTATTATTATTATTATTATTATTATTATTATTATTATTATTATTATTATTATTATTATTATTATTATTATTATTATTATTATTCAGTTAGTATTATCTAGACGGCTGCAACTCGTCACTTAACGGCATGAGGAATGCGCTCCGGATGTCAACAGTCCTATCAAGAACTGAATTATTATTTGTTTTCGCACAAGAGAGTCACACACCTTCTCATTAACGCAGATAATTTATGCTTGACCAAAATTTGCACTTTTATCTCTTATCTAAATCGGTTGCTTGGGGGTCGTCCATTAATTATGCCAACAAACTAGGGGAGGGGGTTTTGAAGAGTTTGACAGTTGTTGACAAGGGGAGGGGGTTCGGTACAATTTGACGTCAAGAAATTTTTCTCCAATAAATCAACACCCTTCAAACTGGTAGCGAAAACATTAAGAAATGCTAAAATGTATAAAGTGCTTAATGTTTAATACTACCAAAAAGCTGGTAATAAACTAAACTCATATATTTTGAAATTCGAGATTGCCTTTTTTAGTGTAAGAAAATGAAAAAAAAAATTCTACATGTATTGAGCCATTGTGTTTCTTTTTGTAGGGGGTTCTCGGAAAAACATAATTTTAAGGGGTCCGTCAATGTTTGACAGTTGTTCACAAGGGGGGAGGGGGATCAAAAACTGCCTCAAATTTGTTGACATAATTAGTGGAAGACCCATTGACAGCAAAGATTATTTTTCTACAATAGTGTTACAAAGCAACTGGCTTTATTTTATTACGTTTCCATATGTTAATTGAACTTCAACTTTCTAAACATGTCGTTTATTCACAAAGTTCTATTAAGTTTTTGACGGGTTGTGAAACGAAGAAAAGTAGTAAAATAAGGAAATCCTTTATGGTTCTTTTGTAGAATCAGCGAACTGTGATTTTCAAATGTTAAAGTACATGCGCATTCATTCGAATACTGTGTACAAGGACCATTTTAGATAGTGGAACTCACAGACTGTTAGTTCATGTTCAATTTGTTTATTGTAATTGTTATTGCAAATTGATAATTATGGTGTCTTAGGTGATCGACTATACTGACGGAATTCTGCATCTGTCCCTCATGTTTTTATATTACGACTATGGTATTTTTTACGTTAAAAACACAGATAAATAAATGCAAAATAAAAGTAAATGTTCTATTTTAGACTTCTACTGATTACCTAGAGAACTTGAAAATGAAAAGGCAAACAAATGGCGGCCTTGGACAACAATATCAGTCCACAGACACTTACAAGAGTTTCAGCGTTTACAACTCTAGCTATGTGTAAAAATCATATCTGAACCACAATATCTTTCTTACTTCATAAACATGATGTCGAAAAAAGCATTTCTTTCAAACATTCCACCGTAAATGCAACACAAGAAAAGACAGAAAATTCCCAGCTGCAGAAACATATTAGAATCCATACTGGGAGAGATGCCTTACCAATGCCAAATATGTCAAAAACTTTTTTCTCAGTGTTCCAGTCTAAAACGTCATGCAAGAATCCATACTGGAGAGATGCCTTACCAATGCCAAATATGTCAAAAACATTTTTCTCAGTGTTCCAGCCTAAAACGTCATGCAAGAATCCATACTGGAGAGATGAATTTCAAATGCCACATATGTCTAAAACATTTCTCCCACACTGGAAATCTAACACTTCATGCAAGAGTTCATACCGGAGTGAAACCGTACAAATGTCAGTTATGTGAGTTTAAAACTAAGTATGAAGTTAATCTAAAGATCCATTTGAGAAAGCATTCGGGAGTGAAGCCATACCTTTGCCGGGTATGTCAGAAAACATTTTCAAGCATGTCAGGTCTGAAACATCATGAAAAAACCCACTCTGAAGAGAAACCATATCTGTGTATTGTTTGTAACAAAGTATTTTCCACATCTTCAATGCTACAAATTCATGTCAGAATCCATACTGGAGAAAGACCATACCAATGTCAGATATGTAAGAAGAGTTGTTTCAAATCTTCTCAACTCCTTGATCATGTTCGAATCCATACTGGAGAAAAACCATACCAATGCCAGACATGTCATAAACGTTTTATCCAATCTTCTCATCTCAAACGTCATGCTCAAATTCATACTGGAGAGAAACCGTACCACTGCCAACTATGTGAGTTTAAAACTAATACTAAAAGTAATCTTAAGAGTCACACGAGAACACATACTGGAGAGAAACCATACCTTTGCCAGATATGTCAGAAAACGTTCTCATTTGCTTCAGGTCTGAGACGTCATGAAAAAACCCACTAAGATTTAGTGTTTGACTGAAGTCTGTTAAATCAGTTTCCAAAGCTCACAGTCGGCAAATTATGTTGGAACCATACTTTGGAAAAGCCATACAAATTCCAGTTATACCAGGGAACATTCTCATGCGATTATTTCAGATATGTCAGAAAACATGTTTATATGCTTCGTATGAAATACATGAATGAACCCTTACTGGAGAGAAACCATCGGCTTTGTAAAAAAGTCATTCGAGTCTAGGAAGAAACAATGGTCTCAACCAGAATGTAACTGAAATATTTGACGTTATTGCCGTTAACCAGCAACAGTTTTAGTTGGCTAACAAAGAATAAAAATGGAAGTGTGAACTGTGGAGCCACTCAGTCTATGATACGCACCAACGAATTCATACATATCAGTTTTATATTCAAAGTAAGAGCTTTAGTACAGTACAACTGAGTATTCCTGTAGGACTGGACATATTCAAGGGCTCTGCTTTTGTTTAGCGTTTTTGAACACTTAGTTCCATGTAGGCCTAGGTTGTCCTATATTTCTTATGTCTAGTTATAAGCACCTTAACTCTATCGAACTGTTTTTGTTATGGACTGTTTATTTACTTCACATGATCTGCGATATTTTTTTCGTGTTTTCATTTAATTCAAGTCTTACGAAGTCGTACTCTCACGCTCTTACTCTTCCGTAAATGCAATCAGAAAGTAATTGCAACGATAATAAACACACCTAGAACCCATACTGAGAGGAAAAACCATTTTAGTAGCGAAGTATAAACAACATTTTTTCTGGTTCCCCCATTCTCTCCAGATCCATATCAGAATCCATATTGAGAGGAAACTTACCGCACGCGTTACGATGCTAAGCATGAAATATTGTACGGCGTCGCGCCAGAACCTTATCGAGGGAACCATAAAAGTCCAAGTCAAGTTAAAATTTATAAAGAATTTACCCTTAAAGCGGTTATATGAGAACACATTCCTGAGATAAGCCAAACCTTTGCTTGATATGTTCGAAATGAGCCTCAACCAATTCACATCCCCAAAAGTCATGAAAGAACCATTCCCTCAGAGAGTCCTCATTTCTGTGTATCGTTTGTAAGAAAATATTTTCCCAATCTTCGAAGTTGCAAACACATATTGGGCTCCATACTGGAGAGAGACCATTCCAATGTTTGATTTGTAAGAAGAGTTATTCCCGATCTTCTCAATCTACGCGATCATGTTCGAACCCCATACTGGAGAAAAGCCATACCAGTGCCAGGCATGTCAAAAAAACGGTTTATTCAATCTTCTAATCTCAAATATCATACAAGAATCCACACTGGAGAGATGCCTTACCAGTGCCAAGTATGTCAAAAGCGTTTTCCCCAATCAGCAAATCTAGTACATCATGCCAGAACTCATGCCGAAGTTGAACCGTACAAGTTCCAGTTATGTGACATTAAAACTAAGTATAAAGATAACCTAAGGCGTCACATGAGAACACATACTGGAGAGAAATCATACCTTTGCCTGGCATGTCAGAAAATATTCTCAAGCATTTCTGGTCTGAAAAGTCATGAAATGACACACTCTGAAGAGAAACAATTTCTGTGCATGGTTTGTAAAGAAATATTTTCCACATCTTCGAGTTTACACAGACATGTTAGAATCCATATTGGAGAGAGACCATACCAATGTCAGGTATGTAAACAAAGTTATTATCCAATCTTCTCATCTCAAAAGTCCATGCAAGAATTCATACTGGAGAAGAAATTATACCAGTGCCAATTATGTGAGTTTAAAACTAATACTAAGAGTGATCTAAAGATTCACTCGAGAACACATACTGGATAGAAACCATACCTTTGCCAGATATGCCAGAAAACATTCTCATGCTCTTCAAGTTTAAGGAGTCATGAAAAAATTCACTCCTTGTCTAACTGAAGTATATAAAATCAGTTTTCAACGTTTACAGTCTGCAAGATTATGTTGGAAACTATACTTCAGAACAGCCATACAAATTTCAGCTTTACCCTAGATAAACCTCACGCTATTATTTAAAGTATTTCAGGCTGTATATTCATGCACTTCGTCAGAAATACATGCATGAACCCTAACAGGCGAGAAACCATCCTGTGTCAGGTTTGTAGAAACATTTTCGCCATCTTCGAGTCTACGAAGAAAGAAATTTTCAACCCGAAATTACCTGAAGTATTTGAATTTGTTGACGTTCACCCACAAAAGTTGGTGAACAAATAATAAAAATGGAAGTGTTGACTAATCAATCTATGATGATATGCATGAGTGAATTCATGCATATTATTTTTGATATAGTAAGAGCTTTAGTGTAGTACATCTGAGTATTCTTGTTGGAATGGACATATTAAAGGATCCTGTTTTGTTTTGTGTTTGTTGCGACACTTTTAGTTCCATTTAGGTAGTCCTATAATTATCATGTCTAGTTATAACCACTTTAACTCAGACAAGCTATACAAATTCCAGTTTTAGCAGACATCAATCTCATGAATGAATATTATCTGGGGAGAAACCATTCTGTGTCAGGTTTGTTAAACACATTTTTCGCGATCTTCGAATCTGCGAAGAAACAGATGTCTAAACCAGAATTTACCGGAGTATTTGACGTTTGTGAACAAAGGAAAGAAATGGAAGTGTGGACTATGGAGCTACTCAATCTATAATCATACGCACGGACGAATTCATGTGTATCAGTTTTGTATTCAAAGTAAGAGCTTTAGTACTGAAGAACTACTGTGGCTTTTGTTCGTGTTTTCAAATCAGTTCACGTTTTACACAGTTGTACTCTTACGCTGTAACCGTTCCGTAAATGCAATCACAAAGAAATTGTAACGATAATTTCACACATAATCAGTGCTGATGGTAACGATGCTGTTAAGTTTGAAATGTTGAAATGTTTTAACAAATAAAGTTTGTTTCACGTTTATTTGTCGTCGTTAACCAGTAACAAGTCCTTAGAAATGTAGCTCCATGCAGAACTGAGGGTGTGAGAGAGATCCATAATAAAATAAAATATATCACATCCTTGTAGAACTGACATATATTATATATATATATATATATATAAAATTATATATATAGGCCTACACGTATGTATTTGGCACAATGACCAAAAATAGGCCTAGCCCTACTCATATCATGTATGCAATAATATACTCTGACAACTGACAACTTTTTATTTCCAGAAGCACAATGCATATTACAATTAACAACAATTATAACTTGATTATTACATATCGGTGCATTGGCTAGGGAACAAGGGAGACCCAAAAGGGGCACAAAGCTCCGCTTAATTAGAGTCACCCTTTTTTAACAATAATCAATTATGGCTGGTTAGTCAGTTGAAAGAAAGAAAGGGTCAACTCAATAATGTTCTTAACTAAATAATTTACTAAGAAGATCAATATTGTAAACATTTTGATAAAACAGTGTTAAATGAAATATGATTAAACCGTCAAGTAATTATTCCACAGCTTCTTAAATTGGGTGTAGGTGGGTGCATTCCGAATACTCATCGGTACTGCATTCCAAATTTTTGGACCATTACAACAAACTGAAAATCTACTCATTTTCATACAATAATATACTCATTTCAGCGATTAAAATGATGTGTTCGAATACATGACTTATCTAATGTTTCCACCAATGATCGCTAACAGAATATTTTTTTAAATGGCATTATGTTCAAGGAACATAAACCAGCCTATAATTAGGCCTTTTAATCTGGCAACCGGACTCAGATTTTCACTTCTATATTTTTTTAAGTTCGAACAAATATCTGAAAATCTGTCAAAGTAGTGATCTGTCACGTGTCTTAAACGTTTTATAATATAAATTGGCTTGTTTAAATTGATATTGAAACTTCTAATTTCCAACAGACTTTAAATTGCAGCGAGCGAAAATTTAACACCTCTTATTGTACGATATAAAATCCTTGCTTACTTGATGAGCACAAAGAATGATGACGTCACTTATCAGTGAATTAGTCTACGAAGTAACGTTACAAATCTACCATTTAAATGTTAATTAATGTTAGTCCTCGATTATCAATCAGTCTTTGCAATTTGCAATTGATTTTCTCTTTTAATTATTATCATCAGTGTAAAGTCTCAGAACTAGCGGACCGCAATTAGCCATTAATTGAGGCGTTTTTAATATCCGTCGATCGTTTATTATTCGTCGATATACACGTAGGCTGCTTAAGGGTGACCTCCCTAAAATCCTAAATATCCTCTCTGTACATTTTTTATGCATTTTACAACCGTAATATATCGCTATCAGCGGCGTAAGCATCTAAACCTCGGCGCGTATATTCCCTTTCTCAGTCGGTATCTGGCAATTTGGTTAGACGTTTTATGAAGGGTCCTTACTTGTTTACTGAAAGCGTGGTGCTTCTGCGGCGGAAAATGCAGCCACGCAACCCGCGAAAATTTACTTCTGCGGCGGATAATGCCGCGACACAACCCGCGAAAACATATTGTGCGTCGGAAATTTTTCAAATTTTATCTAAAACGACTCTAACCCTAACCCTGACCCTAAGTCCCTAACCGACACTCACGACGCCTAACCTGACCCTAACCGACCCTCACGACGCTAATATATAGGAAGTAACGCATTTGAAAAAGGATAAATCCTCAGCGAAAGATTTGAACTGGCCACACGTCCGCCATTTTAAGATGTTTTCAAGTTGCATGTGCGGCGCATGCGTGACGCATGCGCAAAAGATTTCAGCCGCAGAAGTAAAATTTTCGCCTAAATCCACTATGAAAGGGTCGCTTAAATTGTTTACTGAAAAGGGACTTCTGCTGCCAATTCATACGGATAGGTCTCCATTCATTTTTCCTTTTCATGTTGTGCTACAGGGGTGTGTTATGTCTTATTTTTCTTATTTAATATTATTAAATATTATTAAATACTATTATTATTATTTTTATTACTATTATTGAGTTTGTATTAGGATATCTAGAACGGCTGCAACTCGTCACTTAATGGCATGAGGAATACGCTCCGGATATCAACAGTGTCATGAAGAACTGAATTATTATTAGTTTTCGCCTAAGAGATACACGCACTTTCTCATTCACGCAGATATGCTTAGCCTAAATTTGCACTTTTATGACTTTGTCTTGAAGCCTATAAATCGGTTGCCTGACAGCAAAGATAATTCTTCCACAACTGTCTATTGAAGCAAACTCGCTTTATTTTATTACGTTTCCATTATTATATTATCTTAATTGACCATCAACTTTCTAGACATGTCTTCTATTTACAAAGTTCCACTAGGTTTTGAAACGAAGAAAAGGTAGTAAAATTAACTAAATCCTGTATGGTTCTTTTGAAATATCACCTAACTGTAATTTTCACGTGTTAACCCTCATCCGAATATTGGCTGGGGGGTCTGGCCAGACCCTCTGCCACTATTTGTTGCATAACTCTTTTAAATATTATATTTTCTCAAATCGGTTATATGACTTTGTTGCTATATTGTTGAGCAACAATTAGCACATCTAAACGACCAAAAATGTTGAGCCCTTAGGAGACCCTGAAGGTAATACCGGCTGAGTATGTCAAACGTAAGGCTAACAGATGACCAGTTTGCTTATTCAATGTCGTTGCCATTTCGGCACTCAGTGTAATGATCATCTGGATATTGAACAACCCAGAATGGTAGATGAATAAGCGCTTCAAACGGCGCCCTTGAACCAGCTTGCCAGATCTCTCCCAGTGCCGTGGATCACTGACTACCAGAGCAAGCAAGCCACAGTCAGAAGCAGTGCAGCGTGAAATCTTGACCGCCAGATTTCAGATTGTTACTCAACAAAGCAGGAAGAGGAGGATACAAACGACGATGTTACCTGTGTGGCAAGAAGAAGGACAGATAACACAGTACAGATGCCGCATGTGCTACAATGTGCTACATGTCACACTGTCTGCTGCGCTGTGCACATGTGATCGAAGCAAACAAGAGCACGACTAACTGCCATGGCTTTACAATGACAGTATATTCATTGTTTTGTGAGTGATATTTTCTAGAAAACAGTCATGTAGCATTTGAACATAACACCCACCAATCAGTACTAATTTTACTAGACTAAGTTAATGGTTTCTTTATTAATTTTTTCCATTTTATAGATAGATTATCATTGAGTCGATCAAACGTTTATGACAGACTGTGACAAAATACTATAACTGAACATTTTAGTTTCAAATTCATTATAGAAATGATTTATATTGCTTGGAGAGACTGATACATTGTTATTTTCTGTTATTCTATTAACATGTTGCAAAACTGGCATATAAAATACACTGTTACCTATGAAGAACCGAAATTAAAAAGGGGGTCTGACCTAGTCCCCAGCGCCGCCGCCAACCGCCGCCGCCGCCAGTCGCTAAGCCCTCAAGTCGAAGTCAGTCGCTAAGGCTATCGACTGGACCAAGTCACCGCCGCCGCCGCCGCCGCCGCTAAGCCCTCAAGTCGAAGTCAGTCGCTAAGCTATCGACTGCTATCGACTTTGTCCACTTAATAATCAGCAGTTGTTTATTTACTACCTTACTGCCTACCTAGTACTACTTACTTTACTAGATATACACTTATAACTTCCTAGGAATCCATATTTAGACTTTCTATCAACCATATAGAAGCCTAATTAGATACGTCGATGCTATCAACACTCAAGATTTTTCTGTCACGTTATCTAACGTGGCGCGCTTCTTTAGGCTAATTGAAAATTGCGTCTCTTCGATGCAAACGTTGCGTTGAAAATAGCCTACGCTGGTTTCAGTGTCTTTAAACACGGTACAACTAAAGATGATGCCGGAAAAATTGATATGTTTGTGAGATTAGGGAAAATAGGCGTCCATCTGCGTTTCGAGGGAACTCGGTGGTTGGGCCCATTTTGGCGAACTACTGGTTAGTCTGGGTGGCACATACCTACAATAGGCGTACGCATATAGGCAAACTTGATTGCTGCATGCATTAGTTTCTTATCCGATTTGAATGTAGTAACGCGATAATGGGTTGATAATTTTGACTTGGTTGGTGCTTAGGTCAATATTTGCTCTTAATTTCCAACCGCCTTATTTGGCCACGGAGCCAGTGTTGTTTAATCTAGACGTCTCTGGAGGAAAGTTGAGTTTCCAGGATCGGGATTCCCCCAGAAAAATGAAAGAGATGAAATTTTGTACAGAAAGTGTGAAATTGAGGGATAATTTCTCCCCAGGATTTATGGTCTACCTATCTTGCTGCGATGAGGGGTGGATTGAGGAGAAGTTTTTCTTGGAAAAGTCTTGTTACAACCCCCCCTCGATTAATGGAAAACTCTGTCGTTACTACCCCTCGAGAAAATTGTTGGAAACTTCGGTTACTACTCCCAGAAAGCTCAATGTTCCCCCCACAACAAGGGGAGTAGATTAAACACTGAATGCCACAAACCATGACGTGCAGCCGAAACGTGACTTTACAGTGCGCCGTAAAATGCATTTTATTGCTAGGTAACTAATAGTCTCTGTCTCCTTTCCTATTTAACATGTACGCTGAAAGGATAATGAGGCAGGCAGGAATGGATGAGGCTGAGGAAGGAATAAAGATAGCGGGAAGAATAATGAACAATCTGAGATACGCTGATGATACAACATTATTGGCGGGTAAAAAACCGATTTGGTAGAACTGATAAGAAGGCTTAAGAGTGAAAGTGAGAAAGCAGGACTCTACTTCAATATAAAAAGACAAAGATCATGACAACAGAGGAGGAGGACAGTTTTGTAGTAGACGGAGAGGAAATAGAAACGGTAACTAACTTCACGTTTTTGGGATCAGTAATAGAAAAAGAGGAAAAGTGTGATATTGAAATAAATCGTAGAGTAGCGATAGGAGAAACTGCAATGAATGGTCTGGAAAAAATATGGAAGGACAAACATGTGAGTATAGACACGAAAAAGATTGGTGAAGGCTTTGATCATACCAACAGTAACATACGGCAGCGAGACATGGACAATGACCAAGAAAATGAGAAAAAGATTAACGCTCGCGAAATGTGGATATGGAGGAAGATGCAGAGAATATCATGGAAAGAGAAAAAGACCAATGATTTGGTGCGCTGGAGTATCGGAATTGAGAAGGAAGAGACACTACAACAAACAGTGCTAAGATCAAAGTTGAGGTTCTTTGGTCATGTCATGCGATCAGATGGACTGGAAAAGGAAATGATGTTAGCATATGGAGAGGGAAGGAGAAAACAAGGACGACCTAGGAAAAAGTGGATGGACGAGATACATGAAACAACTGGAATGAATTTGGCAGAACTGAGAGATGCGACGGCGGACAGAAGGAAATCGAGAGGCTTGAACATGACGGTCGATCGCTAGAGTTCACAGAACTGACAGCACAAGGTGACAAGGTGAACTAATAGACATACCTGAATACCCGATAAGTCGATATCAAGTCGTTAAGTCAGTCGATAAGCCTAAGCGACTTAGTCAGTCGATAAGCGAGTGACTTGATCAAGTCAGTCGCTTAAGTCAGTCGCTTAATCTTCAAGTCAGTCGCTAACGCTTTTGTTCTCGAGGTCTGAGTCTGACCAGACCCCCTTTGTTCAAATTAAGTTGCATTTTTTCATTGTTCGCATGAGGGTTAAAAATTAGGCTACATGCGCATTCGTTTGAATACAGTGTGTTTGTTGTAATTGTCTGATTCTGACTCCCATAATTGTATGTTTTTTTATATTGCGACTATGATGCCTTTTATTTTTTAGGTTATTAATATGAATAAATGAATGCAAGATAAAAGCAAATGAACTATTTTAAATTCTACTGAATACCTAGAGAACTTCAAAATGAAAAAGGCAAACAACTGGCGGGCTTGGACAATAATATCACTTCACAGAAACTTACAAGAGCTTCAGCAACTCTGCTATTCATAATCATGATGTCGAAAATCATTTCTTTCAAACATTCATTAGGATATTCCATCGTAAATGCTAACAAAAGAAAATACAGAAAATTTACAGCTGCAGACCCATATTAGAATCCATGCTGGAGAGAAATCTTTCCAATGCCAAAAATGTCAAAAACGTTTTTCTAAGTCTTCCAATCTAACATGTCATGCACGAATCCATACCGGAGAGAGGCCTTACCAATGTCACATATGTCAGAAAAGCTTTTCCCAATCTTCATATCTAGCATTTCATGCAAGAATTCATACCGGAGAGAAATCTTACCAATGCCAAATATGTGAAAAAAGTTTTTCTCATCTTTCTTATCTCCAGATTCATGTAACAGAATCCACACTGGAGAGAAGCCTTACCAAATGCCAAGAATGTAAAAAACGTTTTTCAAAAATCTTCACATCTATCACGTCATGCAAGAGTTCATACCAGAGTGAAACCCTACAACTGTCAGTTATGTGAATTCAAAACTAAGTATGAAGTTAATCTTAAAGACCCATATGAGAAATCATTCAGGAGATAAGCCTTACCTTTTGCCGGGTATGTCAGAAAACATTCTCCCCGATCTTCAGGTTTGAAATATCATGAAATGACCCACTCTGAAGAGAAACCATATCTGTGTGTTCTATGTAACAAAACATTTTCCACATCTTCAGCTCTACAAATTCATGTTAGAGTCCATACTGGAGAGATGCCATACCAATGCCAGTTATGTCAGAACAGTTTTATCGCTTCTTCAGCTCTAACACATCATGCTAGAATCCATACTGGTGAGAGACCATACCAATGTCAGATATGTAAGAAGAATTATTCCCGAGCTTCTCACCTACGAGATCATGTTCGAATCCATACGGGAGACAAACCATACCAATGTCAGGCATGTCAAAAGCGATTTATCCAATCTTCTCATCTCAAACGTCATGCAAGAATTCATACTGGAAAGAAACGATACCTTTGTCAGCATTGTCAGAAAACGTTCTCATGGGCTTCAGACCTGAGACGTCATGAAAAAACCCACCTCTTGTCTATCTGATGTCTGTAAAATCAGTTTCCAACGTTCACAGTCATACAAATTTCAGTTATACCAGAGAACATTCTCATGCGATTATTTCAGATATGTCAGGAAATATGTTTATGCACTTCGTCTGAAATACTCGAATGAACCCTAAATGAAGAGAGACCATCAGGTTTGTAAAAAAACACATTTTTTGATCTGTCAGTCTATGATGAAAGAAATCTCAACCAGAAATTGAATGAAATATTTGACGTTGTTCACTTTCATCCGTAACAGTTGGTGAACAAAGAATAAAAAAAATGGAAGTGTTGAGCTACTCAGTCTATGACGATACGCACCAACGCATTTACGCATATCAGTTCTATATTCAAAGTAAAGGCTTTAGTACAGTGCAACTGAGTATTCCTGTTGGACTGGACATATTGAAGGATCCTGCTTTTGTCTTGCGTTTCTTCTTACACTTTTAGTTCAGTTTTTGTAGGCCAATAATTGTCTAGTTATTATAAGCTTAGCTCTATCGAACTGTTTTGTTTTGCACTGCTTGTATAATTTTTTTCGTGTTTTCTCTTCATTTAGTTTTACACAGTCGTACTTTCACGCTGTTACTGTTCCGTATATACAATTACACAGTGTGTGCAACGATTATTTAATAGTGCTGATGGTAACGATGCTGTTAAGGTTTAAATGTTTTAGCAAAAAGTTTCTTCAATCTTGATTAAATTTTGTCATAGTTACCTGCAACGACTCTATGAAATGTAGCATCCGTATACAGTCGAGGGCATAAGATAGGTCCGCAGTAAATTGCCGACAACATAGTGAAATGTCGAAATATTTGTCACCCGAATAATGTGAATCCGAAGCGACAACTGTTTGAACTCATTCTATTTGGGTTTAAGTTTTGTTTTGCTTAATTTTGATTGATTGATTGATCGATGTACACCAAAATGCGGTTAGCAGTTGGTTTTTCAATAAAGGATATATATTTACTTACTTACTTACCATTTGCTGAAACACCATACAGCTAACAAATCAAATAATGATAATTCCGCCGAGGGCAAAGGTTCTACTTTCGTTAGCGCCCGATGAGACAGGCACTGTGAACAATGAACTACCCTAATCAGACCTATTGTACTTTGATTTAACAACTCAGTACCTTATTGTGCAGATCTATTGATCTAAACTTAACCCCGAATAATAATAGTGTGGAATAATTTGTTTCGATTTTTAGTGTAAGTTGATTTGTGAATTTACAAAAATGTGACTAAACGAATTCAAATGCGCTTAAGCAGCTGCTATAAAAGATGACATAAAAATGAGTCTTCATCATCTTCTAAGAACGCTGGAGCAATAACTGAGGACCCTGAAGCACACCAGGTAGAGCATTCATTTTCTTTACTTCGAACTGTGACAAAATTGGAATTATGTATGATCTTATTTGGTTGTGTGCCTTAGGGGACTTTGTTTGGCGTCGTTTAAGTGCAATTTATGTAATTAAGTGCTTAATTGTGTTATTAGAGCTTGGTTAAATGTCATACAAACGGTTAGGAGAACCACTGTTTTCGCACCGGTTCAATTATTTTGAACCGGTTCATGTCCTTATGAACCAAAGGAGAGATTAACGTTATGGTTCTGGTTCGACTTGGTGTATGTGAACCGTTTGATATGTATAAGCCTAAGTGTTTGGTAAACGGTTAAAATTTACCACCATGCATAAGGGGTTCTGGAACATTCTTTCCCAAGGCGATTTGAACCGATTTAGAGTAGAGTATATAAGGGGCAACTTCCCCATAGGAAAAGAAGGTTCTTAGCCGGGTTGGTTCCGAGAGTCTTAAAGAAGTTTAAGAAGAAAGAAATAGTTGTTAGAAAAGTTCGTCGTTTTACTCTTAAAGCGTAGTTTCTGTAAGCAGTTAAGATTCGAGTTTAAAAGTTATTTAGTTAGGGTTTTGTTGCAACGAATTCTGTGAAAGATACTCTGTCGTTTGTGACTTCATTAAAACGAATTTGAATTACTCTTTTCGTCGTGAGTTGTTGCCAGTTCTTCAGAACGTCAATTAGAGTAAGTCTCCATGCCAAAAAGCTGGAGCCGAATTCACTGAGCGCCATTCTGCAAAGACTCGGGTTCCTCGGAGATCCTGGTGAAAGTGAAGTTGAACTCAGTCTGGGATTTTGGGTGCAGTGAAGCAGAATCTCTACCCCTTCCGTTCTGCAGTGGAAGACCTACCGCAGTTACGCAACAGAACTTTTTAGTCTACATTGTCTAGCTTTCGCCGACCACACTAGATAGTAATCAGCAACCAATTAGGTCAGTGTGACGATGGAGCCTATGTAGGCTATCTGTATTTATACATGTAGGCCCAAATATCTTGTCAAATAATATGCATTAGGTTGTTTAGTTATTCTGTGTTGAGCTGTATGTCTGTCTGTCTCTGTATGTCTGTCTGTTCCTCTATTACACATTTATATATAACTTAAAGATGTATAATGCTGTGAGGTTATATTGCAAACCTTATATCTCTCTGTTCCTGTATCTCTGTCCGTTTCTGTATGTTTGTCTGTTAGTGTTCCGTAAATGCAATCACAAAGTAGTTGCAACGATAATTTCACACATAGTCAGTGCTGATGGTAACGATGCTGTTAAGGTTGAACTGTTTTAACAAATAAAGTTTGTTCCACGTTTATTTGTCGTCGTTAACCAGTAACGAGTCCTAGAAATGTTGCATCCATGTACAGCTGAGGGTGGAAGATAGATCCGCAATAATACTCCCCACAACAGTGAACGGTCGAAATATTTGTCACCCGAATATGCCACTATAAATCTTGTATGAATATCTTATATATGGGTTTAAGTTTTATTTCGCTTTATTTGATTGAAAGATTGATTGATTGGTTGGTTTTTGATTGATTGGTTGATTGGTTGATTGATTGCTTCTTTGATTACTTGAATAATTTATTACTTGATTGATTGATTTATTAATTGATTGATTGATTGATACTGTTTTTTGAAGGATCACACAGCTAACACAAATCAAATAATGATAATTATGTATAGCAAAGGTTCTACATATGCGCCCGATGATACAGTAAAACAATGTGAACAATAAACAAGCCTAAGCAGACCAATTGTACTTTGATAGAACTGCCGGTAACAACTCAGTACCTTATCCTGCATACCTATATCTAATATACTAGTGCTGAACAATTTCTTTTGATTTTTTTATTATAAGTCGATTTGAGAAGTTAAAAAGTGACTAAACACATTCTAAATGCGCTTAAGCAACTGCTAGCAAAAGATGAACTCTTTTAAAAACGCTCGAGCGATATCTCAGGATCCCTTTGAACTATTTGATACCAGATACGGCGATATTGTATTCAGTGGCAGATCGCAGCTGAGACCGTACCTCAACCAATAAGGTCAGTGTGACGATGTCCCTGTATCTGTATTTTAAATATCTTGTCAAATAATATGTATAGGCCTAATGTTTCGTTAATTGGTGTTGAGCCGTAATACTATGTCTGTCTGTTCTTCTCTGTAGCCTACTGCACATTTGCATCTTATTAAAATATGTATAATGCTGTGAAGTTATATTGTAATCTGTCTGTTCCTGTAATATCTGTCTGTTTCTCTATGTTTGTCTGTTCCTGTCTGTTCGTCTACACTAGCCTGTCACACATTCACATGTTCCACCAGAGTGTAACAATTGATGGACACTAAACTCATTTTTTAGGTAAACTTCAACTATATTTAATTAAAATAGAGCAGTTTAACTGACAACTGATTGTGTTAATAAGTTAAGTAAACTAACATTGTTGGTTAATCATTTTCTAACTTTTTAACCAAGTTTTTTTACAAACATTTTCACAATAAGAGAGGTTAAGTGAACTGTAATAATGCACAGCGTCAGTGACAATTTCACTTTCGAACTATATAATGTGTTGGCCTACTAGACTTATAGTCCTACTACAGTTCTACCAGAAAATAATGAAGACAGTTGCTAATGCAAACAATGATGCATCATACAATCCAATGCAGTTGCCTTTGAGTAATAAAACCAGTTAGGCCTACAGTAACTCATGACAATCATTGCAGATGACAGTTGCGCAGTTGTTGATTTCTTTAGTTAGACTTTTCACTTAATAACAAAGAAAATATCAGTTAGCCTAAACTTTTGTTTTAACTAAACTATTTTCTGCAGTTAAACTTCATCCTTAACTATTAATACCCCATTGTTAAGTCTTCATTGCTCACTACAACTCCACAATGATGAAAGTCTGGTCCTCCAGTATCTTTTCAACAATTCTTATTCTGGGAATACAGATTGTAATTCAGGTTCAATTTGTTTGTTACAATTGTCTTTGCATATTGATATTGTGTCTTAGGTGATGAACCTGGCGGAATTCTGATTCTGACTCCCACAGTTATATGTCTTTAATATTACGATTACAATGCTGTACTGTTTTAGATTTCTACTGGCTGATTACTGAGCTAAATACTGAAAAGGCAAACAGCTGGCAAGGTTGAACTATTATTTAAGTACACAGAAACTTACAAGAAGTACATAGTTTCAACTCAGGTTTTGTGCAAAAATCATAGCTGAGCACAAACTCAGACAATTCATAATCATTAATGATGTCGAAATCATGTCTTCCCGGAGAAAAAGCTCATCTTTGTCTGGTATGTCAGAAAACATTCGCATACTCTTCGATTCTGCAAACACACACTAGAACACATACTTTAGAGAAGCCGTTTCAATGCGGAGTATGTAAACATATATTCGCTCGTTCTTACAGTCTCAAGATCCATAGTAGAATTCATACGGGAGCGAAATCTCACAAATGCCAAATATGTCAAAAACGTTTTCCCAATCTTCAGATCTAACACGCCATACAAGAATTCATACAGGAGAGAGGCCTCACCAATGCAAAATTTGTCAAAAGCGTTTCTCCACATCTTCAAGTCTAACACTTCATGCAAGAATTCATACTGGAGAGAAATTTTACATTTGACAAATATGTCAAAAACGTTTTTCTCAGCCTTCATATCTAAGGATTCATGCAAGAATCTACACTGTGCATACGTTTTTTTAATTGTTCAAATCTAGCACGTCGCGCAAGAATTCATACCGGAGTTAAATCATACAAATGTCAGTTATGTGAGTTTGAATCTAGGCATGAAGGATGTCTAAAGGTTCATTTGAGAACACATAATGGAGAGAAGCCGTATCTTTGCCGTGTATGTCAGAAAACATTCTCAAGCAATTCAGGTCTTAAATGTCATGAAAAAATCCACTCTGAAGAAAACCATTTCTGTGTATTTTTTGTAACAAAACATTTTCCACATCTTCAATGCTTCGCAGTCATGCTAGAATTCATACTGGAGAGAAACCATACAAATGTCAGATATGCAAAAAGAGTTACTATCGATCTTCTCACCTGCGAGATCATGTTCGAACCCATACTGGAGAAAAACCATACCAGTGCCAGACATGTCAAAAACGGTTTATCCAATCTTTTGGTCTTAAAAGTCATGCAAGAATTCATACTGGAGAGAAACCGTACCACTGCCAATTATGTGGGTATAAAACTAATATTAAAAGTCACCTAAAGAGGCACGCGAAAACACACACTGGAGAGAAACCATACCTTTGCCTGGTATGTCAGAAAACGTTCTCATTTGCTTCAGGTCTGAGATTTCATGAAAAAAACCACCCTCTGTCTATCTGAAGTCTCGAAAGTTTACAGTCAACAAAATTTATTATGTTGAAAACCCTTCCTGAAAACAGCCTTGCGAATTCCAGTTTTACAAGAGGACATTCTCACGCGATTATTTCAGGTAGGCCTATGTCAGGAAACATTTTGATGCACTTCGTCAGAAATACGTAAATGAAACCCAAATGGGGATAAAACAAAAGGTTTGGAAAAAAACATTTTCGCGATATTAGAGTCTACGGAGAAACAAAAGTTTCGACCAGAAGTTACTTGAAATATTTGACGTTATTGAGTTCACCAACAACAGTTGGTAAGCAAAATAAGAAAAATGGATGCGTGGAGCTACTCAATCTATGATGATATGCTCGAACGATTTTCTTGCATATTATTTTGTATTAAAAGTGAAGGTTTTAGTGCAGTGCAACTGAGTATTCCTGTAGCACTTGGACATATTCAAGGATCCTGCTTTGGTTTTGAAACATTTTTAGTTCAGTTTAGGTAGCCTGATTATGGTTGTGTCTAATTAAGCATTTAAAATCTTTTGTTTTTATATTGAACTGTTTTTATACATGATCTACATGTACTACAAAATTTACATTGTCGTGTTCTCACACCTACTTTTCCGTAACTGCACACACAAATAATTGCAATGATAATTTCACACCATTAGAACTGATATTAAAGTTGATAAGTCTTAGTAAATAAAGTTAGTTCGATCTTTATTTGTCATAGTTAAGCAAATACGATATTCAGCATCCATCTTGTAAATGCAATTAGGCTGAGGGCAGAAGATAGATCTGCAGTAAATTGTTCACAAAAGGTTTGCAGAAACATTTTCGCAGTCTTCGAGTCTACGAAGAAACAAATGTTTCAACCAGAAATTGCCTGAAATATTTGACGTTATTGAGTTTATTTATTTATTTATTGCATCAGACAACAGAACAGATAACAATATTCATCATGACAGAAACAGTTCAGTCACTGCTCAACAGGAAGCCAGGAAAAAGCTAAAAGCTTATACCACCCTGGCCCCTAGCACCTGGTTCATTTCAGTCAACGTTTAGTGTCACACAGATCCAAATTAAATTATACTAACAGGCAGCTGAGTCCGAATAGTTTTAGTACTATACATTAGACATTTTATACATTAAGCATCATCATGGAGCACATAAATCAGAACCAAAGTAAACAGAGACAAATTCTATGACAAGATTATGACAAAATTATGACAAAAGAAATAAAATAGAACAAAACACAAATGAAATGAAATAAAACTAAATAAAGCACTATTTAGAATAACACTACTACATAACTAAGGAATGTGTGCATCGAAGTTGGTCAAGAAAAAAAAAGGATGGTTTGTTCAGTAAAGACCTATTATTTCTAACAAAGTTAGTTTTCACTGTATTTTAGTAGGTAACCTATTTTCAGTTTTCTTTTAAATGTGGACAGAGATTTCTCTTCTTTAAGTTCATCAGACAGTGAATTCCACAAGCGAGATCCCAAGACCTGGAGGTTGCCCGCTCTGGATGCAGTGCGTGCATAAGGAACCACATAATTGGATGAGCTCCGAGTGTTATGGGAGTGAATTTGATCAACTGTTGTGAAATAATTGGAGAATTTTTTTGGTAACATATTTTGTACAAACTTGAACATGAGCACAAGTTTAGATAAATGCGACAACTCATAAATTTTTATTATACTTAAGGTGCAGAATAAAGGATTGGAATGAGATAAGTAAGAAGAGTGGGTGATTATTCTAACAGCAGCTTTCTGAAGTTTCAATATCCGGTCTAAATTCCCGGTTCTGTGTGGCGACGACCATACAGAGCAGCAGTAGGCCATATGCGGTTCAAGTAGGGTGTGGTATAGTAGTTTTAGTTTGTCGAGATCAAGGATATGGTTAATCCTGTAGAGTATACCCACTATTTTAGATATTTTATTAACTACCATGTCAGCATGCTTCCTCCATTTGAGGTCATCAGTAAGTACCACACCAAGAAATTTAATTTCATGCACCTGTGTCAGAGGTACTCCATCTATAGTAATATTGATATCAATATCCAAGTACTTTATTTTGCAAATATCATAAAACATGTTTTTTTTAAGTTTAGAGAAAGTAGATTCGCTGAGAACCAATGACATATCTTTCAATTTATCATTTAATGATGCAGCTAACAGGAGAGGACAATATCCAGTTGTAAAGATGTTTGTATCATCTGCAAACATAATCAAGCTCAGATTGGTTACTGATTGAATATCATTTACATACAGGAGGAATAAAAGAGGCCCGAGGACTGAGCCCTGCGGCACACCACACGTTATTGGTAAGAAAGATGAGCAAGCGTTATTGAGGGCAACATATTGATATCTATTTGATAAGTAGCTCGCAAACCAACTGAGGGGGGTACCCCGTATTCCATAGTGCTCGAGTTTATTCAAAAGTATTGCATGATTTACAGTATCAAAGGCCTTTGATAGATCTAGAAAAATTCCAATTGTGGTTTGGTGGTCATCTAAGGTTGTGCTGATTTGGTTAGTGAGATCAAGTAAAGCCAGCTCTGTGGATAAATTTTTCCTAAACCCATACTGGGTATCTGCAAGGAGGTTCATCAACAACAATTGGTTAAACAAATAAAAAATGGATAGGCCCTATGTGGAGCTACTCAATCTATGATGATAGTATACACATGAACGAATTCATGCATATCAGTTTTGTATTCAAAGTATTTCTGTAGGACTGGACATAATTATTCAAGGATCCTGGTTGTGTTTAGCGTTTTTTTACATTTTAAGTTCAATTTAGTTTAGCCTATTAATCTTATGTCTAATTAAGCATTTTAACTGTTGTTTTATTATTTCGCTGATTATTTTACGTGACGTGATCTACTGTAGCGATTAGGCCTACGTGTTTTCACTCAATCGAAGTTTTTTTATGTTCATAAACTCTCAGGCTTTTTTTCGTGTCCCGTAGCCTAACTGCAATCACAAAGTTATTGTAACGTTAATTTCATACATGTATGATCAGTATGGTTAAGGTTGAAATGTCTTAGCAGATAAAATGTGTTCGATCTTTATTTTTTTATGCTTAACCAGTATCGACTCTTAGAAATGTAGCATCCATGAACAATTGAGTGCGATCCAATTCCAGTTTTATGTTCTTCCGTTTCTTCTAACCACCGTCTTCCCATTATGAACTATGTTGTGCCATAAGAACGGTGAAAACAATAGTAAATTTAATTTAGGCCTACTATTCAAATAATTTATGTCGGACTCAAAGGCTTCTGATGGCATCAGGTGTCATTAAATTGTCATGGATCCATCCATCAAATCGCCACCTTAGAGTGGTGTCTTTCGGACGCTATGAATTCTTGTTTTCACAAAAGTTCTTTTTCTTATTTCTAAATCTGATGCATTTTGGAGTCAGGCTTCACGTTATCTTTGTGATCTTATCTTTCGTGCTCTTTCGGCTGCCCCTAGTTTCCCTCTCCGTTCGTTAGACCGACAAAACATCTTGGTGCCTCAGAGTGCTAGGCCCTATTGCCCAATGCCGCGCTCTGATCTTAAGTGGTGTAGGCCTACTTTTGTATCTGCCCGTACTCTAAAGACTTTTCTTTTCTCGCGAGGCTTTCGCACTTGTAGCGCCTTAGGTTGCAATGTGAGAGGCGCTTTAGAAATCCGTAGGGCCTAAATACAATAAATGTAAATGTTCGCGTTTTCTATAGAGACCATGATTGTGGTCTCGATCCTGCGACAGAAAGAGGATCAGAACGACGGACAGTTGGACGGTCGGACAAAGAGACGAAGGAAAACGGAGTAAAGGCAGACCAAGACTACGCTGGATAGACAATAATAATTAGGCCTAAATAAATGAGGACATTACAGTTATTTTGAGTAATTGTATTATCGGGGGCATACGAATGTAGAACATTCAAAGCTAAAAGAGACAAACCCAAAAGCAGTAATTCACACAAGAAGAGTTACTTTATACTTTTATTCCTCTGGAACCGGACTCGGACATCATAACCTGCCATTGTTTATCTTCAAGATATCACCGTAATAATTATTATAGACCAGAACATAGGAACATAGGACGAAGACCAAGTGTTGAACTTATAAATGTTAGATCATAATTTATAATAATTATTATATGATTTACCGTAACATTTATAAGTTCAACACTTGGTCCACGTCCTAATGTATATCATATGTTGACCTAGGCGCCTCACAGGCTGCCACACGTGCGGTGTTTCTGTAACATATTTATGCAGTATGGGAATTGTAAAAGAATAACTGGGAGGGGGGGTTAGACGTTGATTTATGTGCAGTTTGGGTTTGAAGTGTAGACTTTACTATGGGAGCCTAAGAAAGACTAGGGGGATTGAACCCCCAACCCCAACCCCAGGCAATTCTCACCCTGCATATATGTCACGCTATCGGGATTAAAACATCTGCATTTGCTGCGTTTTGGATTATGTAAGGCTTGTGATTGAATGCACGCATTACTGTTGGCGGCTAACGATGAAAAAGTAGAATATTCGTCAATTTCACGGTTTTTGGTGCATCTATTGACTAAACGTTCGTCACGGTCCAGTGAAGCGTGTCTGTGCGATGGACGGCTCGGGGCTTGTACTCCGCTACCGCAGTGGTCAGCTGTACGCGGCTCGCCGTGCGCCGGCTGCACAACCTAAACCGCCGGTTCCGGGTGCCACCCGTCTCTGCGAACTTAACAACATTTGCCCAAGGGGCTATAGAGTAGCCACTGGCGGTGGGACCCAACCTACGAGGCGCGTTGTTACTCAGTTGCCAGGGTTCTACATCAATGCCTGCTCCATTGCTAAGCCTCACGCCCTGGACCAGTTGCGGACGAGGCTCATCGGGTATGGCCTTGACCTACTGATCGTCGCCGAGACCTAACTAAGGTCAAACCATCATGGACCCTCTTCAACGTTGGCGAATTCTGCTTCGATCCTCGTCCACGAAAACTTTCGAGAGAAGCTCACGAATTTCAACTACCACCTCTGGACGATAACACCTAGCGGCTTACCTTGGCACCTTAAGATAGCCTTCGCTGAAACCTTATCGCCGGACCTTACCAACCTAACAGTAACTTTGTAACACCAAACATTTATTTCCCTCTGTCATTTTCTGTACCGGGTTGCGCTTTGTCACACCCGTTTGTTCAATAAACGAAAATAATAATGTTCTGGTCTAAATATCCCATATCTTTTAAAATCTACAACAAATGTATGAAAATCTGTCGATGTCATGCTGTGTTTTAAATCGGCCTTCTCGCAAAATTTTTTCAGTAGAAAATCGTTACGTTTGTTTTGTGCAATGTAAGTTGGATTTGGATGCGAATCTGACACCTCTTATAATACCGGTACGATATAACCTCCATGGTAACGTAATGAGCACAAATAATGATGACGTCACTAGTATTAGCGACTTAGACTTGTCTACTTGGTAAGGTTTGAAATCTACTGTTTAACCCTCAGAGGCTAACCTGGGGTGAATTTTTCACCCCACTGTCAGTATTTGCGCTGAATTTTTTTACAGCTTTGGAGTTATGCCGTGCGCCTTTGTGTATCTGTTCATAGATGACTTTTGCTTAATTCCATATATTTTGTCTTACTTATTTTGGATGAATGGTCATATGGTCACGTGACGTCATGTGGTCATACCGTGGCCATTTCAGCCATCTGTGAAAAGAGCACTGGAATAAGTAAAGGGAAAGCCGGTCAAGAAAGCAAAACGCGACACACAGCAGATGAGCAGTTGCAAAGGTCGTTGCCATAAATGCAGCCGCCAGAAGGACAATAAAACCAGTATTCGCTGTCATATGTGTAGCAACTTTGTCTGTGGAACGCATGCAACAAAGCGTCACTTGTGTGTAGATCACTGTAGACTCGATGATTGTGCTGATAGTTGACTTTAGTTAGGTTTCCTAGTTTTGCAGTTTTATGTTGAACTTGGTACAATTACCATTGTTGATCGAACATGGTTTAATTTTATATCACATGCCTCAAATAGTGAGGGGTGAAAAATTCACCCCAGGTTATCCAATGTGTGATTTTTTTATAGGTTAGCCTCTGAGGGTTAACAATTAATTAATATTTAAAATCGATAATTTTCGGCAATTTTGAATTGCTTTTTTTCTTTCAGTAGAATGTTCCCTTATAACAATTATCAGCGTTAAGTCTCACAACTAGGCTAATAGTGTGGTGTTTGCATAATATATCCGTCATTCGTTTAGTTCGTCAATAGGTAGCTTATGTCTAGGCTTCTTAACGGTAAACCAAAATAAATCTCCCTAATTATCTGGGTATTCCCATAGTTTAGGTTGGTAAATTATTTGAATGTCTTCAATGCCGTACTTCACGTTGGTAATAAGGAGTCTACTTATGTCCATGATAACTATCATCAATCCCGCTTTCATTTCATCGAGAAATTTTTTCATCGATCCAGCTTCCATTTCACGGAAAAAATTATCCAACTTCTATTTAACAACAAAAATATTTTTCATCAATGGAATTTTTATTTAAGCAAAGAACTATTCTCATGGGTACAGCTTCTACTTAAAGAAACAATTATTTTCATCATTCCAGCTTCTATTGCATCAAAAACTTAGTTTCATCAATCCAGCTTCTATTTACGGTAAAAATTATTTCCATCAATCCAACTTCTATTTAAAGACAGAAATGGTTTAATCAATCCCACTTCGAGTTAGTGAAACAATTTTTTCGCTTAATCCAGCTTCCATTTTAATCTGACGATATAAAATAATTTACCAACCTAAACTACGGGATTACCATTATCTGTTCCATATAGAAACAATTTACATCCTTGATAATTTTAATTTTTAATTTCGTGTGGTTTTTCTGCCAGAAAAATATGTTTGAGCTGAGCAATAATCGTTTAGACTATTGCTCGGCTGAAACATAGCCTATTGTTTAAACTTGACTTGCGCTCTATCGCAGCAGTAGGCTAAAACTTATTCTTCCTGCTTTCACTACAAGCTTCAAAACTATTGACATATATTCTGTTTTTGAAACAAATGGGTCATCATTGCCACATTGGATGAGTAAATTGTGCGATGATGAAATCGAGAAAATTTACGGCACATTGCTTTGCAACACGCCCTAAACATATCTAAATATTCGACATAAATTACATTTACCAAATAATTCTTGAGACGTAGAATAAAGGTAGATTAAATCGAGTGTTAGCTTTCTAGATGCATGAAACAAGTCATTTATTCAACAAGAAATACAACACTCGAAGCACTGGTCCTGTAATTGGGCATTCTGAATTTGGAAGCAAAATTACGGACTCGAGATCAATTGGGCGAAAAACAATAATCGAGACAACGGCAGAGTATTCAGTCATATGCCTACTATGTTTCAGTTATCCTCACCTGCCTCATTATTTCCGTCTAGCAGTGCCTGTAGTACGCGACGGAAGTCTTAGCGCTTTGAGGATTAAGGATGTAGCTTTATTATGTGGGAATTTTGGGATACGGTCAATATCTGTTGGAAACTTTTGATTTCTCCTTCACGCAGCTTCTTGCGGTTTAATTTCTCATCAGCCATGTAGTAAGATATACAAAATGGGCAGGGCCGCCGACAGAAATTCCGGGCCCCTAGGCAGAACAGTGAAAAAAAATTTTTTTGCGATGACCTTTTTTTTTAATTTCTCATCAGCCGTTAAATTGTCAGACATAAAGAAAAGGGCCCCTAAAAGTCGCCGGGCCCCTGGGCATTTGCCCCCCCTGCCCCCCCTCTCGGCGGGCCTGAAAATGGGCAGCAGTTAATCATGCTGCAAGAATTTAACGGGTTTTAATTCAGGTAAAGACCAGTAACTAGCATAGGCTACCAACTAATTAAACATAGTGATCCAGGACTATTTTAGAAAGTGGAATACGCAGGGTAAGAATTGCCGAGGGTTGGGAGTTCAACCCCAGTACTTAGTACCCCATTGTTAAGTCTTCATTTCACACCCCAACTTCACATGGATCAAAGTCTGACCCACAGTCTTTTTTTTCTACAATTCTCATCCTGGGCATACGGACTGTAAATTCATGCAATGTGTTTGTTGCAATAATATTGTCTTTGCAAATTGAAATTGTGTCTTATTGTATTGTATTGTATTGTATTTGAACACTTGTTATAGCGCCTCAACCAGATTTCCCATTCAAAGGCGCTCCCGACTACTGCTGTAGTCGGAGTCTCACGCCGAAGCGCATGAGCAAAGTGAAGGACTTGCCCAGGGTCCCTACGCAGCCTTTGAGGTGGAACCCGCAACCCTCCAGCTGCAAGGCACCGAACATACCCCAAACCACCGCGCCCCAGTATATTGTGTTGTGTTGTGTGTTGTTGCACGTTTATAATGCGACCGAGCCACCCGCAGTAAAGATATTAATCTCTGATAAACCGACCCGACCGGGAAACCCGGGGCGCCGGCGTGACGAGCGAGCACCAGCCCACTCGGCCACTCAGGATCCTTAAGCGATCAAGCTGGCGGAAATCTGATTCTGTCTTCCATAGACGTCTTTTATATTACAAGTACGATGCTGTATTGTTTTAGATTTCCACTGGCTGCTTAATGAGCTAAATACAGAAAATGGAAACAACTGGCAAGGTTGAAGAATAATTTCAGTCCACAGAAACTTACAAGAAGTACATAGTTCTCAACTCTGGATTTGTGCAAAAATCATAGCTGAAGCACAAACTCATACAATTCAAAATCATTAGTGATGTGGAAAAGCATTTCTTTCAAGCATTCACCAGCATATTCCATCGGAAATGCAGCTCAAGAAAAGATATAAAGTTTCCAACTATGTCAGAAATCATTTGTGTTGAATAGCTATACGAAGGAAAACAAGAAAAGTCATACAAAGCAAAGACACTCGAATGCGAGTTTTGCAAAGAAATATTTACGCACATCTGTGACCTACAGAAGCACATGAGAATCCATACTAAAGAAAAAGCATACCTTTGTTTGGTATGTCAGAAAACATTCGCATACTCTTCGAGTCTGCAAACACACACTAGAACCCATACTATAGAGAAACCGTTTCAGTGCGAGTAAGTATGTAAACAAATATTCACTCGTTCTGACAGTCTACAGAACCATGTTAGAATTCATACCAGAGAGAAATCTTACCTCTGCCAAATATGTCAAAAACGTTTTCCCCAATCTTCAGATCTAACACGCCATACAAGAATCCATACTGGAGAGATGCCTCACGAATGTAAAATTTGTAAAAAGCGTTTTTCCAGATCTTCAAGTCTATTCAAGAATTCATGATAAATCTAACCAATGCCAAGAATTCAAGCGTTTTTCTCAGTCTTCATATCTAAGGATTCATGAGAAAACTCTAACAAATGCCTAGTATGTCAAAAGCATAAAAGTTTTTCTCAATCTTCATGTCTAACACTTCATGCAAGAATCTCATACTGGAGAGATGCCTTACCAATGCCAGAATGTCAAAAACGTTTTTCCAAATCTTCACATACGCAAGAATTCACACTGGAGAGATGCCTTACCAATGCCAAGAATGTAAAAAACGTTTTTTTAATAGTTCAAGTCTAGCACGTCATGCAAGAATTCATACCAAGTTAAACCGTACATATGTCAGTTATGTGAGTTTAAAATCTAAGTATGAAGTTATGTCTAAAGGTTCATATGAGAACACATACTGGAGAGAAACCATACCTTTGCCGGGTATGTCAGAAAACATTTACAAGCAATTCAGGTCTTAAAAGTCATGAAAGAACCCACTCTGTAGAGAAACCATTTCTGTGTATTCTCTGTAAAAAAACATTTTCCACTTATTCAAACCTACAAATGCATGCTAGAATCCATACTGGAGAGAGACCATACCAATGTCAGATATGTAAAAAATCTTATTACAGATCTTCTCAACTGAGAGATCATGTTCGAATTCATACTGGAGAAAAACCATACCAGTGCCAGACATGTCAAAAACGGTTTATCCAGTCTTGTAGTCTTAAACGTCATGCAAGAATTCATACTGGAGAGAAACCATACCACTGCCAATTATGTGAGTTTAAAACTAATAATAAAAGTAATCTGAATATGCACACGAGAAACACATACTGGAGAGAAACCATACCTTTGCCAGATATGTCAGAAAACCTTCTCATGGGCTTCAGGTCTGAGAAGTCATGAAAATACCCACTCCGTGTCTGGCTCAAGTGTGTAAAATCATTTTCCAAAGTTTACAGTGTGCAAAATTATGTTGGAAACCATACTTGAGAAAAGCCATACACATTCCAGTTATACCAGAGAACATTCTCAAGCGATTATTTCAGGTATGTCAGGAAACATGTTTATGCACTTTGCTAGAAATAGACGTTCTTAATGGAGACTGGACAGAAACCACCATAAAAAACATTCTCGATCTTCGAGTCTACGAAGAAACAAGTTTCAATCAGAAATTACCTGATAATATTTGACGTTGTTGACGTTCACCAACAGCAGTTGGTGTGAATAACGAATGGAGTGTGCAGTCAATCTATGATGACATGCACCAACGAATTCATGCATATCAGCTTTGTATTCAAAGTATGAGCTTTACTAGAGTACAACTGAGTGTTCCTGTAGGACTGTACATATTCAAGGATGATGCTTTTGTGTTTGTGTTTTAGTGACAATTTAGGTAAGCCTATAATTCCAATGCAGTGGCGTGTCTAGGGGTTATAAGCGCTTAATCTCTATCGAACTTTTTTTTTTATTGCTGCTTCGTTTGTATACTTCACATGCGCCTACTGTCCTACGTTGATTTGTGTTTACACTAAAATTTACCTAAAAGTTTTCTATTTTCGTAAAAAAATTGTCTTAAACCTCATGCTGCGACGCCGCCCCCTGCCCCCCTCGTTACGCCAATGTTCCAATCACAAAGTTATGCACCTTAACTCTATCGAACTGTTTTTGTTATTGCACTGCTCATACTTCGCATGATGTAGCTTTGTTCGTGTTTTCACTCACTTCAAGTTTTACGTAGCCTAGTTGTACTCTCACGCTGTTGCTGTTCCGTAAATGCAATAACAAAGTAATTGCAACGATAATTTCACATATCGTCTGTGCTGATGGTAACGATTATGTTATTGTTTAAATGTTTTAGCAAAATAATAAAGTTTGTTCGATCTTTATTTGTCGTAGTTAACCAGTAACGACTCTTAGAAATGTAGCATCCTTGAACAGCTGATATATAATATTATATCAACTCTTGAAAGAATTTATTATAGGCTTATTTGGGTTTAAATTATATTTAGCCTGATTTTGATTTATTGATTGATTGATTGTATGATTGGCCTACTGTTAATTGAAGCATCACACAACACACAAATAAAATAATGATAATTCCGCATATATATAGCAAGGGTTCTACATTCGCATGCGTTTGATAAAAACACTGTTTGTTAAAACACTGTGAACAACAAACTAGCCTTAGCAGACCTATTGTAATTTGATGGAACAACCAGTAGCAGCTCCACTCCCTTTTCGCGCAGATGTAAACAATTTTCTTTTGAAGTTTATTGTGTGAATCAGCCTAAGTAGACATAATTGTACTTTGAAGGAACAACAGGTAAGATGACATAAACAAATGAGTCTTCAAAATCTATTAAAACGCTCGAGTAATATCAGGATTCCTAAGCGCAACTGGCTGGTATGTGCTTAACTTTATAAACTCCTCTTCAAGAAAACGCGTTTGTGGTAAAACGACCTGTGTTTGAAAGATCACAGAATGGCCTTGAACCCCGCTTGCGAAATAGAGGCATAAACAGCATAAACAGTAGAAAAAGGAGTTCATTTCGCAAATTGCCAGAGAGCCTCTTCCACAATTACGACATATTTGAGCAGTGATATTTTTGTTAACGAAAACTCAAATTAGAAGTAAAAATAAAGGATTTCGTTAACGAAAATTAGAAGTAAAAGTAGGAATTATTTTGGCTTCAAAAACGAAATTAGGAATTAAATTATGAATTATTTGCAGAACTAATATTATGAATGAAATTAGGAAATATTTTCAGAAGTAAAATCATTTACTTCTTGTGGCCCTTAAGTTGAGATGAAGGCGAGTAAATCGCATGCGATTCAACCACATAATCCATCGAAAATCTCTGGTTGAGATGAAGGTGCTGCGCATACCATTCTCAATGCAATATATACTATCTTTGGTCTTCGTTGTCTAATAGCTCTTACTGTCCCGCCTGCGTACCAACCTAATAACGACCTCAGTTGCATACAACATTTTATTTCGCGTTAAATTGCTTAAGTATGAGTTTAATGAGAATGTTGGCAGGAAGATAGCGAGATAGCCCGGTTTGGAACTTTTCCATTTTTGACGAAAGTACAGGCCGATCTACATGCCAAGTACCAAACGGTAAAAAGACGGAATTTGTGGGACAGCGCTTGCTGGGAAGAACACAAACAACATGGTAACTAACATTGCATGGTTGCTCATATGCTACGCTTGCATAAAGAAGCGCACCAAACTTATATCGAGAAAGAACAACAACTTTCTGAAGTAAAGCAAAGGGTGAAACGTATACAAGTCTAACAATGCAGCAGATATGCCAGCGTCGCTGAAGGTCCCGAAAATAAAGATTGTTTGTCAACGTCAAAGCACAGTTTCACCTGCACTGAAGAAATTTAAATTTCTCAACATGAAACTAAAGTCACAAACAGCATCAGCATTGTCCAGCAGCAGCAGCAACGAAGACTGTGTAACAACTCAGATGGATCGTTATTTGGCAGACATAAGGGAGAATGATACATAGAATCCTCTTGCTTTCTGGAAGGAAAGGCAAACTTCGTACAGCAAAATTGCACCATTGCAGTGGATGTTTTGTCAGCTCCAGCCTCACAGGTGGAAAGAATTTTTATGTATTTGGAACCTTGACTGATGGACGAAGAAATCGCATGAAAAAATCTTTGGAAATGAGAGTGTTGTTGAAATTGAACAAACATACCTTACACATGTATGTAGTAACCTTAAAATCCTTTTTACTGCACTGAAATTAATAATTATTTGGAAAACTAAAATAAGAAGTAAAATTAATTGAGAACTAAAATAGGAATGATAAGTAAAATTATTTGTGAAGTAAAAGTAGAATTAGAAGTAAAATTCAGGGACACAGAACTGAAGTAAAACTGAATTAGGAATTATTTGGAGAAGTAAAATATCACTGTATTTGAGGTCCGTATTGCTCCACACCCTGGGGTTATATGGACACTTTATAAAATATTTCTTTATGTTCTCAACCAATAACATTTTAGAATATCACAAAATGCAGTTGTCCAATTAAAAGATATAGCAATTCTGCTTCACATAATACAGTAATATCTTTTATACATGTATTAGGATTGCTCAAATGATGACAAATTCTTAAGGTGTCCATATTTCCCCGGACCACCCTACTACTACTACTACTATTACTGCTACTACTGCATTAACAGCAGCAACAACAACTACTACTACTACTACTACGACGACAACAACTACTATGTATACCCGGTAGCGCATTGGATAACACAATGGCATAGAGAGCGAGAGGTACCGAGTTCGAGATCCGTAGGCGGACATGCTTTGTAGGCTGCTATTAGCGCCGTGTATTGCAGGCTATCTGTTCTGTTAGTAGTTAAGATTTATGTCTGCTGTCATTAATTTTGTGTTCTTGTGAATTGTTTCAATTGCATAACTGCACACTGTAACCGGTTGCGGTTTGTCAACCGGAGTGTTTCAATAAAGAAGAATATTACTACTTACTACTACTACTACTACTGCTACTGCTGCTGCTGCTGCTGCTGCTGCTGCTGCTGCTGCTGCTGCTGCTGCTACTACTACTACTACTGCTACTGCTGCTGCTGCTGTTATTACTACTGTAGTGTCATCATGGGAGGAGCTGGTGCATGCATGTGCGGCTGGCCGGGCTAGGCTGCCATCGTCGTCATCGTGGAGTATTTAAGGACAGTTCCGGCAATTATCACCAGTCGGTGCGTGTGGTGGAGTCACGAGCTCTGTGTAACTTACATAGTGTATAATTGGTGTTTAGACAATAAAGAGTGTTACAGTAGACTTACTGACTAACCTTACATGGTACACTGGTAGTAGTAGAACGACACTACAAGTGTACCATGTAAGGTTAGTCAGTAAGTCTACTGTAACACTCTTTATTGTCTAAACACCAATTATACACTATGTAAGTTACACAGAGCTCGTGACTCCACCACACGCACCGACTGGTGATAATTGCCGGAACTGTCCTTAAATACTCCCACGATGACGACGATGGCAGCCTAGCCCGGCCAGCCGCACATGCATGCACCAGCTCCTCCCATGATGACACTACAGTAGTCCGTCGGGAATTATGTTTCCAGTTTCGGCAATTATCAGCCGTGTGGTGGAGTCACGAGCTCTGTGTAGCTTACATAGTGTATAATTGGTGTTTAGACAATAAAGACTGTTACCATAGACTTACTGACTAACCTTACATGGTACACTGGTAGTAGTAGAACGACACTACAAGTTCTCCACCACTTGTAGTGTCGTTCTACTACTACCAGTGTACCATGTAAGGTTAGTCAGTAAGTCTACTGTAACACTCTTTATTGTCTAAACACCAATTATACACTATGTAAGCTACACAGAGCTCGTGACTCCACCACACGCACCGACTGGTGATAATTGCCGGAACTGTCCTTAAATACTCCCACGATGACGACGATGGCAGCCTAGCCCGGCCAGCCGCACATGCATGCACCAGCTCCTCCCATGATGACACTACACTACTACTACTACTATTCGACTAATATCTTTTTAAAGTTCATTTTGCCGCCTCTTCTGACAACTAGTATCCTACTCTTAGGCAACAGTACTGGCTATCCTGCCATTGTTTATCTTCAAGATATCACTGTGATAAATAATTATATGACTTAAGATTAATAAGTTCGAGACATGGTTCTCGTCCTACGTTGTGGTAAATAATCCATTTATCTTTTTTAAAATTGCAACAAATGTATGAAAATCTGTGGAAGTCATGCTGCGTTTCAAATATTCGCCAAATTATTTCAATATAGGCCTAAAATAGCTACGGTAGTTTAGTGCATCGTAAAATCTGATTTCTAATAAGTGCATACTGCATCAAGATTGAATCTGACACCTCTTATTATACAATATAAACTCTGTTTACGTAAAGAGCACAAAGAATGATGACGTCACCGTTATCAACATCCTACACTACTTGGTAAGGTTTGAAATCTACTTAGTCCGAGCGGTAACTACATTTTCACTGTAAACCCTAGAAAAAACCTATGACAAGCTAAATTTTATTTTTTCATGTACATATTTGTGTATAGATATTGCAAAACTAGATACACAGTTCAAAATCAATTTGCATCTTTTTAGGAAGCAAATTAGCAGAGAACTATGTTTTTGGCTGTAGCGCACTAATAAATCACCGTTTTACGAATAATAAGCGGAATCGAAGTCGTGTGCGCATGCGCAGTGGGTCGGGTCACTTAATTGTGCTAGGTCGATGCTATTATTATTGTAAACATGCAACATGCGGGTCGTGTTTACAAAGTGGTAACACTGAAAGTCAATCGATTGAAATTTTAAATTTTGTGATATGCCAGCTCATTTTGTTTTAATAAGTTGTAGGAACGGCGAATACCGACTAAAACTGCGGAAGAGCAGTTCTGTGTAATGTTCAATTTGGTACTGCTCACTGCATAATTATGCGAACCGCCGTTCAGACAGTTTACTTTCCCTTCGAAAAACAGAGATGCAGACGACAGAAGATGGTGGATCAAACTGGTGGGTTGAGCTGTCGGTAAATGTACAGCCCTGTTAAAAGGGTGATGTCATTGAATATACTGGGCATCGAGATTACCGAAAAGTTTGGTTTTCCCCCATGTTCAAAGACTTTGCATTCGGACCAATCAATCTATCCATGCCCATCGTATTTTGATCTCACATGGGCTTTCGGGGGTCAGGCTTCATGATGTGGTCAGGGCTACCACTATCAACCGCATGCTATATTGTTCCCAAGTATGGTGGGGCTTCGCCAGTAAGCAGGAACTTGACTCTTTGAGCGCGCTGGTCCGCTTTGTAAAATAGCTGACATAGACCTCTTTTAAAACATCTTAACAAATACTAGCCACACCCTCCATGACCTTCTCCCTCTGTCAATTGTACTGGTCGTGACCTGCTCCCATGCTCACATAACCGTGTTCTTCCTAGATTTCATTCCCTTACCAGGTGTTGTGCCATATTCTGCTTCAAATCCTAGGGGACTTAGAGCGGTTGTGATACAACTTCTGCACTCTGGTATCAGAAAATCAAATGCTTTCAAAAAAGATTGTTGATTGTCCAGATACCCTTGCTTTTCCAGTAACCCTGGGATCAGAAACAGCATCACTTTCAGATGTCTCACGCGTAAGTTTGTTTATCTGTGTTGTATAGTGCAAAACAAGGAGACACATTTTGAATCACTTGTGCTATTTAACATACATGCATTTAATTGTGCAGTGGAAGTCGTTGATGGCCACTTATTTGGATCCAGAGAATAGGGGTTGGAAGATCAAGGGTGGTATGTGTATGCCAGTACCCACTGATCTCAAAGCTGCACCACCAAATATCCTAAATGTTATCAGTTGCAAGTGTCACAGTTCTACTGGTAATTGTTGACCAGCTACTGCATGCACTAACAAAGCAAATAGAGTGGCACTGGCCTGAAATATATGGACAAGAGCACTTTGTTATCATCTTGCCTAGCATCTTGAGAGCAGCCATTTCAATATGCAAACCATCCATGATGGGTGATTTGCATATTGAAATGGTTGCTCTCAAAATTCTAGGAACTGGTTGGATGGTTCGGGTTGGGTTCAGTGTTTAGAGAATGTATATACTCAAGTACTGTGATGATATCCGTGGCGAGAGCGTGTGTCAACTGTCTGCAGCGAGAGCGTGTGTCAAACACCTTAGGTATGCCTCCTCTGCCTGGAGGGGGTATGCCAGTGAGAATGAAAGAGATAAATTGCAATGTATGTTAAACCGGATGAAGCGGAGAGGCTTCCTCTTATGCACTACCCAAGGCGTGGTGGATCTGGCTGAGGCCACCGATGCTGGCCTGTTTGTGGCTATATGTAGAGAACCATGCCATGTCCTCTGGGGAATCTTCCCACCGACACGACACGACAAGACAAATATGACTTATGTCCTAGAAAGCACAATTTCACCCTCCCCAACAAAGATAAGAGTAACTACATTCTGCGAGTCTTGTTTAAAGATATATATTATATTAATTTTTCATAATCACTTGTAATTGTTTTCAATAATTAACTCAGGCTCGGCTCTACAGCTATTTGGAGTTACTTGTAACCAGTTGCGTTCATGACAACTGGATTGATTGAATTAAACGAATATTGATTGATTGATTGATTGATTGATTGATTGATACGTTGAATATACTCACCTGAGATGTTGAATATAGACTCACTTTGAGCATTGAATCTATCTTTATATGCTATTTGTGTGAGAAAGGTGATGACCAAATGCATTGCCTTTTCTTGTAATGTGTTTGTGTTCATTCATCTACATCTTGAGGCTATTTAATTTATTTTAAATTTATTTAGTTGTCCAGGGGGTTGGTCTGCTAATAATGTCCTTGCAACCTGTCAATGCTTTGTGCTAAGTGAACTTTAGTTTTTGTCTGGTGAATAAAGATTTATATTATTATGACTTTAGTCTTCATTGTTATTCATGTTTGTTTGAGGATGAAATTTCTTTGGTTCTTTTATGTTATTTATAAGGATCCTGAGTGGCCGAGTGGGTTGGTGCCCGCTCGCCGCGCCGGCGCCCCGGGTTCGCTTCCCGGTCGGGTCGGATTATCAGAGATTAATTTCTCGGATCTTTACTGCGGGTGGCTCGGTCGCATTATAAACATGGAGTACAATACAACACACAATACAACACATCACAATACAACTGGGGCGCGGTGGTGTAGGGGTATGTTCGGTGCCTTGCAGCTGGAGGGTTGCGTGTTCGGATCCACCTCAAAGTCGCCGCGTAGGGACCCTGGGCAAGTCCTTCACTCGCAATTGCTCATGCGCTTCGGCGTGAAACTCCGACTCAGCGTTCGCGCAGTAGTCGGGAGCGCCTCTGAATGGGAAATCTGGTTGGGGCGCTATAACAAGTGTTCAAATACAATACAATACAATACAATTTAGTCACATGTGACCAGGGCCGTAGACAGACTTAAATTCAAGAGGAGGCAACTCCGGGAGACATAGTTTGAAGACCTGGAACTTCTGTCTAAATCCTTATGTTTCATCATTCAAACGCAATGCAAGAGGAGGCAACTGCCTCCTCGTGCCTCAATGTAGCAACGCCTATGCATGTGACCTAGCACTTCCATTGGAGAATTATGGACGTTATGTATACATATACTGGCCCGGGTCGGGAGCGCCTGTTTTTGAGTGGCGCTATATAAATGCTTGATTACGATTACCTTAAAAATATTGAAACTGATTGCAAATTACGCAACCGATCCCAATTTTTGCTGCAACATATTCGCCGATCCCAGGAGAGTACAGCAAATACCGGGTTGCTGTACTCTCCTGGGATCGAAAAAGCGGTGATTTATTAGTGCGCTACCGCCAAAAACATAGTTCTCTACTAATTTGCTTCCTAAAAAGATGCAAATTGATCTTGAACTGTGTATCTAGTTTTGCAATATCTATACACAAATATATACATGAAAAAGTTAAATTTAGCTTGTCATCAGTTTTTTCTGGGTTACTCTGTTTGTCTGCCTGTCTACAGTAAACGACAGCACATCCCTTTCGATTAGACGCCATCTTTATCGTTTTCGTTGAACGATCGGTAGGTGGAGTGATTACAGAATTTTGCATGGAAAGTGGGAGGAGCTTCGTATATGTCTCTAATATAATATATGTGTTTAAATTGTGTTTCACAACTGTTAATCTGTAGGCGACACTGAGACAACCACAATAGAATTATAGGGATGCGGCGAAACGTACTTCAATTCAAAATAGCGATAGGCAAAAGTGGTGGCGACTGTCACCGCCACCTTTGAAAGCGATGATGACCTATGATGCCTCTAATTGGCTTTGAATCTGGAATATATCTTGAATTTTTCATTTCTTTTAGTTTTCTATTTTAGTTTTAATTTTGATAATACAGTTAAAGTCAAATTATTTTGTTTTCCGTTTTTTCCAAGTTTTTTCCGTTTTTTTTTAAATTTTTTTAAAAAAACGACGTTTTCCGTTTTTATTTTGTTTTTACAGTTTTTAATAACTATTGTTTCCATATGTTAATTGACCATCAACTTTCTAGACATGTCGTTTATTCACAAAGTTCTATTATGTTAAGACCGGTTGTGAATCAAAGAAAAAGTATTAAAACTCAAGAAATTGTATATGGTTCTTTTGTAGAATCTGCTAACTGTGATATTCAAATGTTAAAGTACACGCGTTCGTTTGAATATAGTGTGCAAGGACCATTTTAGATAGTCGAATACAGACTGTTAGTTCACGTTCAATGTGTTTGTTTTTAATTGTCTTTGCAAATTAATATTACGTCTTAGGCGACTATTCTGGCGGAATTCTGATTCTGTCTCCAATAATTGTTTGTTTTTTATATTACGACAATGATGCTTTACTATTTTCTTAGGTTAATAATATGAATAAATAAATGCAAGATAAAAGTAAATGTAATATTTTAGATTTCTACTGAATACTTAGAAATGAAAAAAGGCAAACATAATAATATCAGTCCACAGAAACTTATAAGAGTTTCAGTGTTTTCAACTGTAGCTTTGTGTAAGAATCATATCTGATGTACAAACTCTGTTACTTCATTTAATCATGATGTCGAAAAGCATTTTTTTCAAACATTCATTAGGATATTCCATTGTAAATACTACAGATGAAGAGACCTAAAGTTCCCAGCTGCACAACCATATTAGAATTCATGCTGGAGAGATGCCTTATCAATGCCAAATATGTCAAAAACATTTTCCCCAATCTTCATATCTAAAACTTCATGCAAGAATTCATACCGGAGAGAAATCTTACCAATGCCTAGTATGTCAAAAACGTTTTTCTCAGCCTTCGTATATAAGGATTCATGCAAGAATCCACACTGGAGAGAAGCCTTACCAATGCCAAGAATGTAAGAAACGATTTTCCAAATCTTCACATCTAACAAGTCATGCAAGAATTCATACCGCAGAAAAATCTCACCAATGCCAGTTATGTGTGTTTAAAACAAAGTATGTCAGTCATCTAAAGATTCACATGAGAACACATACTGGAGATAAACCATACTTTTGCCTGGTGTGTCAGAAAACATTCTCAAACAATTCACATCTAAAGCGTCATGAAAACATCCACTCTGAAGAGAAACCATTTCCGTGTATTCTTTGTAACAAAATATTCTCCACATCTTCAGCTCTACAAATTCATTTTAGAATTCATACTGGAGAGAGACAATACTGTAACGATTCCCTTAGTATTATACCAAACATTCATATCTGGTACTCTCTTCCGGCGAAAATTCGCTCTTTGCGACTATTCTGATCGGATCCCAGCAAAAACATCTTTCCTGAACTCATTTCCTCCGTGTCTGCTCCGACAGCCTTCTTGGTTTTCGACATCACCTGCCCAAGAATTGTTCATGCACAAGGATACTGCACGGTGCACAGTAGCAAACATCGACTGATGTAACGTCTTTAGCAATATTTCATTGGCACAATAGAAGTTCTTAGACGAGACTGACATTTACCGATTCTGTCCGGCTTCTAAGATATGTTCAGTTTCTTTTCAGTTAGTCTACTCGTCATCCAGCCGTTACAACTAATACGTTCCCATTGGCTATTATGATCTTCGGTCATTAAAACTAAGATAGGTTGCTATTGGCGATAATGACGTCTTAGGCCATTAAAAACTACAAGGAAGCACGTTAGCAGCAGAAGCCAGGAAGGCGGAAGTTTACAGAGCAGATGCACAAAGGACTCCCAGACCACCACCTCTCACCGGCAAGAAATTTTGGCTGAGATATAGGTTGAAGGTAGAATTTTGGTTGAAGGTAGATACAAGTCCCACGCGAGCCATAGAATTTAGGATATGTAAAAGCCTATTGACTTCTTGATCCGAGGTTAATTAATTAAGTAAGTAAATAAGTATATCCTTTATTGATCCAATTGCTAATCGCATTTTGGTGTACATTATGAAGTATATAATCATGAATAAATCATCCTAATAATAAAAGTTTTGCGTGCCAGACTGTCTGCAACAGGTAGAATTCTGTCATGTTTACGTGGACGTAGAGCATATACTACAGTTTTAATTGGGGGCAGTAGGTCATGTAGAACATGGCCTGGATCTGCACGAACAGCACCGAAGAGGCGGGTGTCAGCACTCTGACATAGTTGTTCGAAACTTGGGTTGTTTTCGGGCAGGTATCGTAGCGGACCAGTCGCCGCAGCAGCGCCTGTAGCCGTGTTCGCCCGTCCTGACCCACAAACCCCCACCATGCCGGAGAGGCATACAACATCCTGGTAAGAGTAGTCGCACGGACAACGTCGTGGAGTGATGATCCCGATAACCCGTGGGCAGCAAGAACACGGGGTGCATAAAGTGACTGCCTTGCTCTCCTATAGATGTTGTCTATGTGTTTATCAAAGTCAAATTTACCAGTGAGGGTGACTCCTAAAATATTCATACTTTCCACCCTTTTGAATCCCGACTTGGCACCTGTTAGATGTATGTTGTCAAGCTTCGATCTGGGTCGGTGCACAATCATCTCCTGAAGCTTATGTTGGTTCAACTTCAGATTGCATTCAAAGGCCCATGCCGAGATATGGTCAACCTCAGACGTAATCGTACCTCTATTTTCAGCAGGAACCAGGAGGTAGCTGTCGTCAGCATACTTTAACAGTCTATTGCGAGGGTGGAGTGTCTTTAGTTTTGATATGGCTGTTGCGAAGTTACCCGGTCCCAGACCTGATCCCTGAACTATGCTGGCGTTGATTTCAATGGCATCGGAGATTGTTCCAAGGAATTTTGTGCAGTGTTGGCGGTTACTGAGAAGGGCTATGATCCAATTGTATACGTTGTCAGGGATGGGTAGTGCAGCGAGCTGCTCTGCCAGATATGCATGCCTCACAGTATCAAACGCCTTTGAGAAGTCCAGGGCTATCAGGTGAACAAAATGGCTTTCTTGTAGCATTTCAGAGTTGATGTGTTAAGGATATGAACGCAGCTGTGGTAGAACCGGTCGGCCGAAAAGCATACTGATTACCAAGACCGAGTTGGCGTACTCCAGGCGAGAGAAGACAAGAGATCAAGTAGGCTAAGAGTAGAACTTGTGTGACGTAGGCCTATAGCACTGATATGATAGAAACTTCAAACATGATTTGCAAAAGTTCGTGATGTGGTGTCAAAGTGTAAGATTATTTTATTAGCATTTAAGGGTTCAGGTTATTTGTAATAATTCAATCTATAGATAACTATATTTATATCATGTGTACAATAATGACTAAAAATGATACGTTCTAATACGCGACTTAACTAATGTTTCTATCAATGATTTCCAAATGATAATTTCTAAAATGACATTATAGTTATTTAAGGGACATAATAAACTAGCCTTTATTAATCTGGCAACTGGACTCAGATTTTCACAAGTATATTATTCTTAAAATTCGAACAAATCTGTCAAAGCCTGTCGGGTGTGTTAAATGTTTTTGAATATAAAATCACTTCTGATATCCAACTGTAAAACTGCAGCAAGAGTGAATTTGACACCTCCTATGGTAAGATATAAACTCCTTGCTTACTTGATGAGCACAAACAATGATGACGTCACTTATCGATGACTTGGCATACCAGGTAACGTTAAAAATCTACTGTTTAAAAATTAATTGAGATTAGTCGTCGATTATCAATCAGTCTTTGCAATTTGAAATTGCTTTTCTGCTTCAGTAGAATGATCCGTTTTAGTTATTATTATCAGTGTAAAGTCTCACAACTAGCGGACCGCAATTAGTCAATTATTGTGGCGTTTGCATATCCGTCGTTCGTTTAGTTCGTCAATATGTAGGCTGCCTACGTAAGCAAGCAAGTAAGCATATTCTTTATTTATCCAACTGCATAACCGCACTTTGGTTTATATGAAATTGCGCATTATAAAGCATTCTTGTTAAAAACGTTTTTCTCAGTAAGTTTTCAGCCTGTGAGACAATTCAGTCATGCGGCCTGGGACGCATGGAATAGCAATTAAATCAAAATAAAGTAAGGGTTATTGACCATCAGCTTTCTAGACAATCATGTCGTTTATTCACAAAGTTCTATTACGTTTTAACGGGTTATGAAACGAAGAAAAGTAGTTAAATTAAAAAAATCCGGTTAAAGTGCATTTTAGAGTATTTAATTGTTGCGTGGTGCTTCTGCGGCGGAAATTCCGCCACGCAACCCGCGAAAACTTACTTCTGCGGCGGAGAATGCCGCCACACAACCCGCGAAAACTTATTATGCGGCAGAATTTTTTTTCACATTTTATCTAAAAACGACCGTAACCCTGACCCTAACCGACACTCACGACGCCTAACCTGACCCTAACCGACCCTCACGACGCCAATATATAGGAAGTAACGCATTTGAGCAAGGATAAATCTCGGCGAAAGGTTTGTACTATCCACAAGTCCGCCATTTTAAGATGTTTTCAAGTTGCAAGTGCGGCGCATGCGTGACACATGCGCAAAAGGTTACAGCCGCAGAAGTAAAATTTTCGCTTATATTGTGGTGGTATCTTCCGCCGCAGAAGATTTATCCTTAATAATTGATAGTGGAGGTATAGGCTTGTATTTTTAGCGTATTTAATTATTTCAATGATTTTCATAACTGTAATGAATCCAGCTTCTATTTAAGCAATATTCTTTTCAACAATCCCACTTCTACGTTGACTAAAATTATTATCATCAATCCACTTCTATTTAGCAAGAATTCTTTTCGTCAATCCAGCTTGTATTCGACCAACGCTGACTCGCCATGCAATGGCGACTCATTTGCAACGCTAAAATGCACGCTTTTTCATCAACTCTTTTAGCAAATAACTAGTTTCATCCGTCCAACTTCCATTTTGGCAAACAATTATTTTATATCAATCCAGCTTCCATTTACGTAGATACATAAGATAAATAATAAAATACGCTGAAATACTCGGCCGTAAACATCATGAGTTAAGTACGCTAAAATGCACTTTTACCCAAAATCATATAGGCCTACTCTATGGTTCTTTTGTAAAATCAGCTAACTGTAATTTTTCACATGTTAAAGTACGGTATTCGGAAATTTCCCCCCGGTCATTTCCTCCCGGACATTCCCTTCCCCTCCGAACAGTAATTAAGTAGATAAGTCTACCATTGTTCATGGTACCTATCATTAATCCAACTTCTTCTGAAACAAAGACCTTCTTTCATCAATAAGTAAAGAATTTCTTTCATCAGTCCAATTTCTATTGAAGCATAACTATAATCTGTTTCACCAATCCAGCTTATATTTAAGGAAAAGAATTTCTTTCATCAATCCATCTTCTGTTAAAGTAAAGAATTATTTTTATCAGTCCAATTTCGGATGGAAATGTCCGGGGGAATGTCCGGGGCGAAAATGTCTTAGACCTTTACAGTACATGCTCATTCGTTTGAATACAGTGTGCAAGGAACACTTGAGATATTGGAACACTGTAGACTGTTCATGTTCAATGTGTTTCTTGTAATTATCTTTGCAAATTGATATTGGAATTCTGATTCTGTCTCCCATAATTATATGCCTTTTATATTATGACTATGATGCTTTTTATTTTAGGTTAATAAAATGAATAACTAAATGCAAGATAAAAGAAAATGTACTTTGTTTAGATTTCTACCGAATGCTTAGAGAACTTCAAGCTGAAAAAGCAAACAAATGGCGGGCTAGGACAATAATATCAGTCCACAGAAACTTACAAGAGTTTAAGTGTTTTCAACTCTAGCTATGTGTAAAAATCATATCTGAAGCACAAACTCTGTTACTTCATAATCATGATGTCGAAAAGCATTTCTTTCAAACATTCATTAGGATATTCCATCGAAAATGCAACACAAGAAAAGATAGAAAGCTTCCAGCTGCAGAACCATATTAGAATCCATCCTGGAGAAAAATCTTACCAATGCCAAATATGTCAAAAACGTTTTTCCCAATCTTCCCGTCTAACAATTCATGCAAGAATCCATACTGGAGAGATGCCTTACCAATGCCAAATATGTCAACGACGTTTTTCCCAATCTTCAAATCTAGCACGTCATGCAAGAATCCATACCGGAGAGATGCCTTACCAATGCCAAATATGTCAAAAGCGTTTTTCCGATACTTCAACTCTAAGACTTCATGCAAGAATTCATACGGGAGAGAAATCTTACCAATGCCAAATGTGTCAAAAGAGTTTTTCTCGGCTTTCCAGTCTAAAATATCATGCAAGAATCCACACTGGAGAGATGCCTTACAAATGCCAAAAATGTCAAAAGCGTTTTTCCCAATCTTCAAATCTAACACGTCATGCAAGAATTCATACCGGAGTGAAACCGTACAAATGCCAGTTATGTGAGTTTAAAACTAAGTATGAAAAGTGATCTAAAGATTCATATGAGAAAGCATTCCGGAGAGAAGCCATACCTTTGCCGGGTATGTCAGAAAACATTCTCAAGCAGTTCAGGTCTGAAAAATCATGAAAAAACTCACTCTGAAGAGAAACCATTTCTGTGTATTCTTTGTAACAAAACATTTTCCACATCTTCAATGCTCTACAAATTCATGTTAGAATCCATACTGGAGAGAGACCATACCAATGTCAGATATGTAAAAAGAGTTATTCCCAATCTTCTCACCTGCGAGATCATGTTCGAACCCATACTGGAGAAAAACCATACCAATGCCAGACATGTCAAAAACGGTTTATCCAATCTTCACATCTTAAACGTCATGCAAGAATTCATACTGGAGAGAAACCATACCACTGCCAATTATGTGAGTTTAAAACTAATAATAAAAGTAATCTAAAGAGGCACACGAGAACACATACTGGAGAGAAACCATACCTTTGCCAGATTTGTCAGAAAACCTTCTCGTGCTCTTCAGGTCTGAGACATCATGAAAAAACCCACTCCGTGTCTGAATCAAGTTTGTAAAATCATTTTCCAAAGTTCAGAGTCTGCAAAATTATGTTGCAATGGATACTTGAGAGAAAATAAACAAAAATGGAAGTGTTGAGCACTCATTCTGTGACGATATGCACGAACGAATTCATGCATGTCAGTTTCATATTCAAAGTGAGGCCTTAGTCGATTACACCTAAGTAGTGAGTATTCCTGTAGGACTGGACATAGTAAAGGATCCTGCTTTTGTTTTGCGCTTTTTGCGGCACTTTCAGTTAAATTTACTTAGATCTATAATTCTTATGTCTAGTTATAAGCATTTTAACTCTATCGAAGTGTTTTTGTTGTTGCACTGCTGGCGTATACTTCACATGATCTTCTATAATTTGTTCGTATGTTCACTCAATTCAAGTTTTATACAGCCGTACTCTCACGCTTTTACTGTTCCGTAAATGCAATCACAAAGTAATTGCAACGATAATTTCACACATAGTCAGTGCTGATGGTAACGATGCTGTTAAGGTTGAAATGTTTTAGCAAATAAAGTTTGTTCGATCTTTATTTGTCATAGTTAACCCGTAACGACTCTTAGAAATGTATCATCCATGATCCATGTACAGCTGTTGGCGGAAGATAGATCCACAGTAAATTACCCACAACATGGTGAAATGTCGAAATATTTGTCACCAGAATAGGCCTCTATATTAATTAACTCCTTCTGTATGAATTTATTATAATTATATTGGTTTAACCATCTTCCAATGAATTGCGTCTTGAGCTCCTCAGCCTTTCTCTTCCTCTGTTTCGGAAATGCCTGACTATCTTATTTGTTAGAGCCCTGGGTAGAGCGCCTCTGAATTTCTGGGTGGCGCTATTCAAATGTTCAATTACAATTACAATTACAATTTTAAGTTTTATTTCGCTTCATTTTAATTGCTTTATTGATTGATTGGTTGGTTGACTGATTGATTGATTTTATTTATTGTTTGTTTGACTGATTGATCGATTGATTGATTGATTGATTGCTTGAAACTGTTTGTATTGTATTGTATTTCATCATTTGTAAAGCGCTTCTCATGACATAAGCCTTTCTGAAGCGCTAACAGTGCGAGGATACTCCGATAGAAAAGGAAGGTTCTAAGGTGAGAGAAAGAGGCAGAGATGCCACCAGAGAGGATGGTAGAGTGCAGAGAAGGAGGAAGTCCATTCCGTAGAGAGGGACCTATGCAGGCAAAGGATCTGGATTGTGGTCTTAACACGGGGGGAACGAAAAGGTCAAGCCGGTCAGAGGATCTGAGAGGACGCACTATCGTGGCAGAGAGACGGCGGAGAATTTGGTGACAGATCTATATTTGGACAAGACCCAGTTGAGATATTTGAGAAGGAGAACCAATGAAGATGTTCAGCTATAGCCCTAAATGTAGAGATGTGGGAGAATCGAGGAAGGCGAGATATAAGATAGATAGATTATAGATAGTTGGATGGATAGATAGATAGATAGATACATGTAGATAGATAGATAGATAGATAGATAGATAGATAGATAGATAGATAGATAGATAGATAGATAGATAGATAGATAGATAGATAGATAGATAGATAGATAGATAGATAGATAGATAGATAGATAGATAGATAGATAGGGGGTTGGGGGGGTCGGACCCCCTCTTTGCTAAGGCCCGACCCCCACACTTCGACCTCCAAAAAAAGGTGTGGGGGTCCAATTTCGACCCCCTCTTTTGGCAGTGCGGCCAGTGCCACAAGAGGGGGTCGAAATTGGACCACTGCAAGCAGTTAGTAGGACTTATTCGTTTCATTTCCTCATTCGTTCAACAGTTGACAGTTGTGAGGCTCTAAAGAAGAAGAAACAAACAACAAAAACAACAAAACTGAGCGATAATAGATGATTGTATAATTTGTATTTCTTTTCACGATTTCTGAATGCTAGTCAAATCTGGATGAGAAAAGCTGTAAGTCACTGTTAAAATTTACATAGCCTAACTTAGGCCTACTTAAATGTAGGCCTACAGACTACAGTAGGCTACAGATTAGATCGGTTGAGGTTTCTGAAAGTGTGTTTAATATTGATGCAAGCAGCAAACTTAAATCAATTCACCTCGTTTCAATTTCATTTCAATAATTTTCGCATGATGACTAGTTCATCATAAATAATTTGCACTTCGTTATTGATGATTCTTGTTTCTGTTGTCATTTGAAATTATTTCTGTTTTTAGTCCTCAATAGGAACACAAATATCTTCTTATTTGAAGTTATTTCTTGTGAGTTGTTATAAGAACAGTATTTAGTTTATGCGTTACAGCTTGTGACTTGTGAAGTTCCGAGCACTTCGTTCATCCTAGGACCTTACTATTGTTTCATTATTTTGAGTGCTGACTGCTGAGTATTATTCTCACTTTGCGTTGTACTAAGTAACAAGTATTTTGGTGCCAACTTCCAAGTATGCTCGGCTTTCCAAGGGTACATATACTAAGTATGATCATTGATTTTGGTGCTAACTGCGAAGTATTGATCGTGTGCTGGACTGCCGGTAGAAGTTTCGAGTTTTTTGGTTACTACATTTTCTGATTTCATTCGCTTTAAATTGTGACCTCAATATATCCTGCACCTGTGCATTTTACTGCATTTGTACAGCCAACTTTTATGTTGAAGTTAGACTTTTATGTTCTTATGTTGCACTATGCCACTATTATAAACTTCAAACCCTTTAACATAAATAACATGTTCACTGATCTTTAAAAAGGTGATATTATTCAATTCATTCAATTCACTTTCAATAGAAGATTTTGCTTTGGATTGCACCAAATCAATAGCGGCCGGGGCTCCGCCCCGGACCCCGCTGGGGGAGCTTACGACGCTCCCCCAGACCCCCTAGTCGGATATGCCGCGGCGTATTTTGGCATCCCCCCCAAAACAAGGAAATTAAGCCGACCCCCACACTTCTTTTTTGACAAATCACACACTGGATAGATAGATGATATTATAGATAGATAGATAGATAGATAGATAGATGGATAGATAGATAGATAGATAGATAGATAGATAGATAGATAGATAGATAGATAGATAGATAGATAGATAGAGAGATGGAATTGATAGATAGATAGATTTCCAATTAATTGATCAGATGAGATCCTTTCCAACCACTTCCCGTTTGGATTGGTCCCATTTCCGTTTACCGACCTTGCTATAAACCGAGATTAAAATCTCTTAAATACTATTTTACGGGAGGCGAATCGGTTAACGCACGCAGAGAGGTGCATAGGACGCTACCAATGCAGCTAACCAGGCAATCAATATATTCAATTATTCATGTACACAACAGTGAAAAGATATTCGATATAGATTGAGACGTTGAGAGAGAAAGGTAGAGAGGCAGATGCAAAGAGACGTAAGAGGAGACACACAGACACAAACAGCGAATGACAGACACCGACAGATAGGCAGTTTACTGTCAGATCCAAAATAAGCCTACCTAATAGACCTCTGTCAGCCGGTGTCGGGGGTTCAGGGTAGTCGCTCCCTTTGCTCTGCTGAGAGGGGGTAGTGGTGGTCCCGTTTGCCGCACAGCAACCATGCAAAACCGAGCATTCTCTGTGGTAGGCCCTAGGGTTTGGAATAGCCTCCCTCGGGAGCTACACCTGTTCCGTAGATCATGTACTGATACTTTTTATGGCCACTTGAAAACTTACCTTTTTGGCCGGACTGTTCTGAGTAGTTACCTTGAAGAGGCCCTATATAAGTTTTTGAATGAATGAAATGAACTGAAAGAAATTGAAAGCTCAGCGCCACATGAACATCTATTAATCTTATTTTCTACGGCGTCACAAAAATATCGTCTGTGCATTATTTTATCAAATAACAATCGGTTAATAATGCGTCGGTCGAGTGCCTCAGTCGTTTGATAACGTGAATTAGTCACGTGGGTCGTGAGAGTTGACAGAGCTCTCGTTGAATTCCATCGCAAACGTCGTCCAAACAAACAAGTTAACGGGTGGAGAAGATGGAAATGGAGAGATAGAAGCGAATAGAGAGGAAATGCCAAACGGAAGTCACTCGAGTCTTTTCGAACGACCGACACTCCTGCGCCGCTACCGCTATACGTTGGGGGAAAATGTTCGATTGCAGTCGAACAATGAGAGACAGAATACCAAACAAGAGGATGGATGGAAGTGATGGAAGGACATTTGATGGATTAATGGATGGATGGATGGATGGATGGATGGTAGGCTATGGATGGATGGATGATGGATGGATGGATGGATGGATGGATGGATGGATGGATGGATGGATGGATGGATGGATGGATGGATGGATGGATGGATGGATGGATGGATGGATGGATGGATGGATGGATGGATGGATGGATGGATGGATGGATGGATGGATGGATGGATGGATGGATGGATGGATGGATGGATGGATGGATGGATGGATGGATGGATGGATGGATGGATGGATGGATGGATGGATGGATGGATGGATGGATGGATGGATGGAATAGATGGATGGTCAATGGATGGATTGTTACAGATTCTGTTGAGAAACCTTTCATATCAATTTCAATTGGATGGTTATTTTTGGATGGATAATTATGACCCGTCTATATCACTGTGGTAATAAATATGACTTAGCATTAAGTTTAATAAGTTCTACACTTGGTTCTCTTCCTGCATTCTCATCTTAAAATCCCATATTTTAAAAATTGCAACAAATGTCTGAAAATCTGTAGAAATCCTGTTAAATACTCGCAAAATTATTTGAATATAAAATCGCTAGTTTAGTACAATGTAAAGATCTGATTTCCAACTGTAAACTGCCCCAGAGTGAATTTGACACCTCCTATAATACGATATCACTCCTTGTTAACGTAATGAGCACAAAATGAAGATGACTATTTAGCATTAAGTTTAATCAAAGTTCTGTACATTTATTATGTTTGGTCAATCTCTTTCTGCATTCTCATCTTACCCCTTTCCCATATTTTAAAAATTGCAACAAATGTCTGAAAATCTGTAGAAATCATGTTTTGTGTTAAATACTCGCAAAATTATTTGAATATAAAATCGCTAGTTTAGTACAATGTAAAGATCTGATTTCCAACTGTAAACTGCCCCAGAGTGAATTTGAGGTCACCTCCTATAATACGATATAAACTCCTTGTTAACGTATTGAGCACAAAATGAAGACGTCACTATTATAAGCTAGGTAAGGTTTCTAAAAATGTACAATTACTTTTGAAAATTTAATTCATGTTAATCGTCCATTATCCAATCACTTTTAACAGTTTTCAATTGCTTTTCCCTTTCTGTAGAATGTCACGTTAGAATAATAAATATTATTATCAGTTTGAGTGCGAACTGTGTAAACAAATATTTTCTTGCTCTTACAGTCTACAGAACCATGTTAGAATCCATACAGGAGAGATGCCTTATCGATGCCACATATGTCAAAAGCTGTTTTCACAATCTTCAAATCTAAGAATTCATACAAGAATCCACACCGGAGAGAAATCTAATCAATGCCTCAGTATGTCAAAAACGTTTCTCCCAGCCTTCGTATCTAAGGATTCATGCAAGAATCCACACTGGAGAGATACCTTATCAATGCCAAGAATGTAACAAACGTTTTTCCACATCTTCAAGTCTAACACGTCATGCAAGAATTCACACTGGAGAGAAACCGTACAAACAATGTCAGTTATGTGAGTTTAAATCTAAGTATGAAAGTTGTCTAAAGATTCATATGAGAACACATACTGGAGAGAAACCATACCTTTGCCAGATATGTCAGAGAACATTCTCAAACAGTTCAGGTCTTAAACATCATGAAAAAACCCACCCTGAAGAGAAACGACTTCTGTGTATTCTGTGTAATAAACCATTTGCCACATCTTCAACGCTGCAAAGACATGTTATAATTCATACTGGAAAGAGACCATATCAATGTCAGGTATGTAAACAAAGTTATTCCAGATCTTCTCACCTGCGAGAGCATGTTCGAACCCATACTGGAGAAAAACCATTGCCAGACATGTCAAAAACAGTTTTCTCGATCTTGGGGTCTTAAAAGTCATACAAGAATTCACATTGGAGACAAACCATACCACTGCCATTTATGTGAGTTTAAAACTAATTGTAAAAGTAATCTAAGTGTACACAGCAGAACACATTCCGGAGAGAAACCATACCTTTGCCGGGCATGCCAGAAAACCTTCTCATACGCTTCAGGACTGAGACGTCATGAAAAAACCCACTCCGTGTCGGGCTCAAGTTTGTGAATGCATGTTCCAAAGCTCACAGTCTGCAAAATTATGTTTTGGTCCATACTTGAAAAAGCCATACAAATTCCAGTCACACCATAGAACATCTTACGCGATTATTTAAGAATTATTTAATAGTGTTATGCACTTCGTTAGAAATACACGAATCAATCCATAAATGGAGAGAAACCATCAGGTTTGTAAATAAAACATTTTGGCGATCTTCGAGTCTACGAAGAAACGAAGATCTAAACCAGAATTTTCGTAAATATTTTACGTTGTTGACGTTCACCAAAACAGTTGGTGAACAACGAATGAAATGGAAGTGTTGAGCACTCAATCTATGATGACATGCACGAACCAATTCATGCAATTTATCAGGTTTATATTCTGTAGGACTGGACATATTCAAGGGCCCTGATTTTGTTTTGCATTTTTTGACACTTTCTTTTTGTTCAATTTAGTTAGGCCTGTAATTCTTATGTCTAGTTATAAGCACTTTAACTCTTTCTAAATGTTTTGTTGTTGCACTGCTGGTATACTTCACATGATCTACCCTAATTTGTTCGTATTTTCACTCAATTCAAGTTTTACATAGACATACTCTTGCACTGTTAGGCTACTGTTCCGTAAATGCAATCACAAAGTAATTGCAACGATAATTTTACACATAATCAGTGCTCATGGTAGCATAACGATGCTGTTAAGGGTTAAATGTGTTAGCAAATAAAGTTTGTTCGTTCTTTATTTGTCATAGTTGACCAGAACCGACTCTTAGAAATTTAGCACCCATGTACAGCTGAGGGCGGAATTTTGATCCGCAGTAAATTGCCGAAATATTTGTCACCCGAATAGACCCCTATAAGCCTAATTATATCAATCAACTCGTCCTGTATGAATTTATTATTATTATTATTATTTGGGTTTATGTTATATTTCGCTTCATTTCGATTGAATGGTTGGTTGACTGATTTATTTATTGATACTGTTTGTATTGTAGGCCCTATTTCATCCGCTAAAAAGAGCTTCTCATGGCATAACCTAAGCTTTTCAGAAGCGCACCCTGTACTAGGTACTCCGAGAGAAAAGGAAGGTTTTAAGGTGAGAGAAAGAGGTAGAGATGCTATACCAGCAGTGATGGGTAAAAGTTAATTAAAAAGTTGCAAACTTTTAGTTTACGTAAAATGTTTTAGTTAAGGCAGAAGTTTAACTAAAATTAAAAAATTTAGTTAAAACCAAGTTTAATATTTTGTAGCTATTAACTAAAACGTTTAACCAATAATTATATTTTAGTAATTAGCTTGGAAGTCTAAGTAACAAAATCGGTTACTACTTTCCTCAATGATTGTCACGAGGAACTGGTTTTATTACTCAAGTCAAGTGAACTGCATTGCACGATTAACAACTTTCTTCATGATGTTCTTGTAGAAGTGTACTAGGACTATCAGTCTAGTACACATTACATAGTTCGAAAGTGACATTATCATTGACCCTGTGCATTATTTCAGTTCACTTAACTTCTGTCATTGTGAAAATGTTTGTGAAAAAGTTTGTTAACCCTCGGGCTACCAAGGGGGGGGTGCTTGCCACCCCCTACGTTTTTATGCATAATTTTTTTTCCATATGGAATATAATTTTGGCATTTTAGGTGGCTGTAGCAGATTCATTGGCGCACATTTTGAGGTAAACATCATGGTGGTAGCCCACGCCATTCAAATGTTATACCTGATATACCCGAGGCACCAGAGGGGTGGATACCACCGCCCCCCTAGTTTTTCGACTATAGCTTATTGACTATTCTTCCTGGAAGAGAAACAATTATACCATTCTTTAGAGGGAATGTAAGGCTTCTTTTGCATACCTACATCTTTGTCTTATGAAAACCGGAAGTGATCAAAATAAATAATAATACGCGTAACATGCGTGAAAAATGGCTGAATGGAAGCACTCCCCCTTAGTTTTTGTCTGTAGCGTATTCATTTGTCTTCCTGGAAGAGAAACAAAGATACCATTCTTTAGAGGGAATGTAGGGCTTCATTTGCATACCTACATCTTTGTCTTTTGAATACCTGAAGTGATCAAAATAAATAATAATACGCGTAATCTGTGTGAAAATGGCTGAATACAGCATTACAACGTAAACCGATATATATGTATGTATATATATATGTATGGATGTACATTTAAACTATATAAACATGTGTAGGGATGATTATGTGTATCTTTTATACATAGATTAGTTTCAAAACACACATAATCTTACATTTGTTTACCCAAAAAGTACAAAATGTACGCAATAATATAAAATATTGCTAATTAATGGGTTCCGTTGTTAAAAGTGACGTAATTTCGAGGTGCATTCACATAATGTACAACTAAATATACCATTCTGTGCAGAAATGAATGCTGAATCCATTGCTATAATTATTACCAGTTATGATATGTGAAACCAAACACGACATCCAGGAGTGGTGGTAACCCCCCCCCTCTTGGTAGCCAGTGTTACAAAAAGCTTGGTAGCCCTAGGGTTAAAAAGTTTGAAGAAGTTTGACTAAATATTTTTAGTTTAGTTTACTTATGTACAAAATCAGTTGCCAACTTTTAGTTAAACTTTTTTTTATTATTTTTAGTTGAAAAATAGTTATAGTTTAACTAAAACAATTAGTTAGTGCCCATCAATATAGGCTACCAGAGAGGACTGTAGAGCGTATATAGAGAAAGAGGAAGTCCATTCTCTAGAGACAGACCTATGCGGGAAAAGGGTCTGGATTGAGCCATTGTGGTTATTCAACACGGGACAACGAAGATGCCAAGCAGGTCAGAAGATCTGAGGGGACGCATTGCGGTGGTAGAGGGAGGACGGAGAATTTGGTGCTAAAGATATTTTGAGGCCAAACCAAGTTGAGATAGTGAGTGATCCACGGCACTATGAGAGATCTGGCAAGCTGGTTCAAGAACAAGCACCGTTTGAAGCGCTTATTCATCTCTCATTCTGGGTTGTTCAGTATCCAGATGATCATTAGGCCTACACTGTGTGCCGAAATGTCAACGACATTGAAAAAGCAGACAACTGGTCATCTGTTAGTCTTACGTTTGACAGACTCAGCCAGTATTATCTTCAGTGCCTCCTGAGCACTCAGTCTTTTTGGTCGTTTAGATGTGGTCATTGTTGCTCAACCATATAGCAACAAAGTCATATAACCGATTTGAGGAAATATAATATTTAAAAAAGTTATGCAACATAATATATAGGCAGGGGTGTCTGGCCAGTGGCCAGACCCCCCTTGTTCGGATGAGGGTTAAAATTCGAACAAATGTATGAAAATCTGACAAAGTAATGATGTGTTACGTGTGTTTAATGTTTTTTAATATAAAATCACTTGTTTAGGGCAATGAAAACTTCTGATTTCCAACTGTAAAACGGCAGCAAGAGTGAATTTGACACCTCTTATGATACGATATAAACTCCTTGCTTCTTTAACGAGCACAAACAACGATGACGTCACTTATCGGTGAAGTTAATCGACGAGGTAACATTACAAATCTACTGTTTAAAAATTATTTAGTCGTCGATTTTCAATCAGTCTTTGCAATATTGAATTGATTTTCTGTTTTAGTTATTATTGTCAGTGTATCTCACAACTAGCGGACCGCAATTAGTCAATTATTGATTCGTTTGAATATCCGTCGATCGTTTTATTCGTCGATGCGTAGGGGTAGTCTTCCTAAATATCTTCTCCATATAAAAATGTCAGTGCATTTTACAACCGTAATATATTGCTAACAAGGGCGTAAGCATCTAAACCTCGGCGCGTATGTTGCCATATTTTTATTATTAAATACTATCAAATATTATTTTTTTAAATTTATTATTGTTATCTCCGTTCTCAGTCGTTATCTGGCAATTTGGTTAGACATTTTATGAAAGGGTCCTTACTTATATACTCGGTCTGGCTCCGCTATAGTGTCACGGAATGCCCGCGAGTTGAAACGCTGGATGGTGATATTATTATTATTTTATTGCTTACTGTAATTTTTATTGCTAAAAGCTAACTGTGATTTTAACATGTTAAAGGATATGTACATTCTTTTGAATACAGTGTGCAAGGACTATTCTAGATAGTGGAACAGAGAGCGTTAGATCATGTGCAATGCGTTTATTGTAATAATAATTGTTTTTGCAAATTGATAAATATTGTGTCTTAGGCGATCAACATCGCGGAAATCTGATTCTTTCTTCATAACTATATATTTTTTGTTTATTACGACTATGATGTCTTCTATTTTTATGCTAATAATATGAATAAATAAATGCAAGGTAAAAGTAAATTTACTATAGGCCCTAATTATCAGATTTCAACTTAATACTTATAGAACTTCAAAATGAAAAACGCAAACAAATGGCGGGCTTGGACAATAATATCACTGCACTGAAACTTACACGAGGTTCAATGTTTTTAACTCTAGCTATGTGTAAAAATCATATCTGAAGCACAAACTCTGATACTTTATAATCATGATGTCGAAAAGCATTTCTTCTAAACATTCTTTAGGATATTTCAACATAAATGCAACACAAGAACAGATAGAAAGTTCACAGCTGCAGAACCATGTTAGAATCCATGCTGGAGAGAAGCCTTATCAATGCCAGGTATGTCAGAAACTTTTTTCTAAGTCTTCCAATCTAACATTTCATGCAAGAAACCATACCGGAGAGATGACTACCAATTCCAAAGATGTCAAAACTTTTTCCAAGTCTTCCAATCTAATACATCATGCAAGAATTCCATACCGGAGAGATGCCTTACCAATGCCAGATATGTCAGAAACGCTTTTCCCAGTCTTACAATCTAAAACGTCATGCAAGAATCCATACTGGAGAGATGCCTTACCAATGCCAAGTATGTCGGAAACATTTTTCCCAATCTTCATATGTAACTCTTCATTCAAGAATTCATACAGGAGAGAAATCTTACGAATGCCAAGTATGTCAAAAATGTTTTTCTCTGCCTTCATATCTACGGATTCATGCAAGAATCCACACTGGAGAGAAGCCTTACCAATGCCAAGTATGCAAAAAACGTTTTTCCAAATCTTCACATCTAGCACGTCATGCAAGAATTCATACCGGAGAGAAGCCGTACAAATGTCAGTTATGTGAATTTAAAACTAAGTATGAAGTTAATCTAAAGATGCATATGAGAAAGCATTCCGGAGAGAAGCCATACCTTTGCCGGGTATGTCAGAAAACATTCTCAAACATTTCAGGTCTTAGCAGTCATGAAAAAACCCACTCTGAAGCGAAACCATTTCTGTGTATTCTTTGTAACAAAACATTTTCCGCATCTTCAACTCTAAAAGTTCATGTTAGAATCCATACTGGAGAGAGACCATATCAATGTCAGATATGTAAGAAGAGTTATTCCCAAGCTTCCCATCTGCGAGGTCATGTTCGAATTCCATACTGGAGAAAAACCATACCAATGCCAGACATGTCAAAAACGGTTTATCCAATCTTATAATCTTAAACGTCATGCAAGAATTCATACTGGAGATAAACCATACCACTGCCAATTATGTGAGTTTAAAACTAATATTAAAAGTAATCTAAAGAAGCACTCGGGAACACATACTGGAGAGAAACCATACCTTTGCCAGATATGTCAGAAAACCTTCTCGTGCTCTTCAGGTCTGAGACATCATGAAAAAACCCACTCCGTGCCTGAATCAAGTTTGTAAAATCATTTACGAAAGTTCAGAGTCTGCAAAATTATGTTGCAATCGATACTTGAGAGAAGCCATACAAATTCCAGTTGGTGAAAAAAATAAAAATGGAAGTGTTGAGCACTCAGTCTATGACGATATGCACGAACGAATTCATGCATATCAGTTTCGTATTCAAAGTGAGGCCTTAGTCCATTACAACTAAGTAGTGAGTATTCCTGTAGGACTGGACATAGTAAAGGATCCTGCTTTTGTTTTGCGCTTTTTGCGGCACTTTCAGTTAAATTTACTTAGATCTATAATTCTTATGTCTAGTTATAAGCATTTTAACTCTATCAAAGTGTTTTTGTTGTTGCACTGCTGATATACTTCACATGATCATCTATAATTTGTTCGTATGTTCACTCAATTCAAGTTTTACACAGCCGTACTCTCACGCTTTTACTGTTCCGTAAATGCAATCACAAAGTTATTGTAACGATAATTTCACACACAATCAGTGCTGATGGTAACGATGCTGTTAAGGTTGAAAGTTTAGCAAATAAAGTTTCGATCTTTATTTGTCATAGTTAACTCTTAGAAATGTATCATCCATGATCCATGTACAGCTGTTGGCGGAAGATAGATCCGCAGTAAATTGCCCACAACATGGTGAAATGTCGAAATATTTGTCACCAGAATAGGCCTCTATATTAATCAACTCCTCCTGTATGAATTTATTATAATTATTTGGTTTTAGGTTTGTTTCGCTTCATGTTGATTGCTTGATTGTTTGATTGGTTGGTTGACTGATTGATTGTTTTTTCATTTATTGTTTGATTCAGGGTAAGAATTGTCAGGGGTTGGGGTTCCGTGGTAAAGTCTACATTTCGCACCCAAACTGCACATGAATCAACGTCTAACCCCCCCAGTTATTGTTTTACAATTCCCATGCTGGTTTGATTGATTGATTGATTTAAACTGTTTGTATTGTATTGTATTTCATCATTTGTAAAGCGCTTCTCATGACACGAGCCTTTCTGAAGCGCTAACAGTGCGAGGTACTCCGAGAGAAAAGGAAGGTTCTAAGGTGAGAGAAAGAGGCAGAGATGCCACCAGAGAGGATGGTAGAGTGTAGAGAAGGAGGAAGTCCATTCCGTAGAGAGGGACCTATGCAGGCAAAGGATCTGGATTGTGGTCTTAACACGGGGAACGAAAAGGTCAAGCCGGTCACAGGATCTGAGAGGACGCATTATCGTGGCAGAGAGACGGCGGAGAATTTGGTGACAGATATTTTGGAGCATGACCCAGTTGAGATATTTGAGCACGAGATGGAGAACCAATGAAGATGTTCAACCATAAATGTAGGGATGTGGGAGAATCGAGGAAGGCGAGATATGAGATAGATAGATAGAAGATGATAGATAGTTAGATAGATACATATATAGACAGACAGACAGACAGATAGAGATAGATAGATAGATAGATAGATGGAGATAGATAGATAGATAGATAGATAGATAGATAGATAGATAGATAGACAGACAGACATTTCACGCTTGGATTTTTGTACCGACCGTGCTAGACCGAGATACAAATCTTTTAAATGCGAATCGACAAACGCATGCAGAGGGCTGCATAGGACGCACGGTCCTACCAATGCAGCTAAGTATTCTGGCAATCGATTAAGACGTACTCAAATGTAAACAGATCTACGTGAGAGATTGAGACATTGAGAGAAATATCAAACTGAAAGAGAATAATAATAAATAATAAATAAATAATAATAATGATGATGATGATGATGATGATGATAATAATAATAATAATAATAGGGGCAAGGGTTGATGACTGCGCCACTTTTAATTTCCTTGTTGACTTTTAATCGTTCTTGTCATAGTTCTGAAAGCTAATTTTGTGCTCCTCTGGTGCTGCGCCCTAGGGCGGCTGCCCACCTCTGCCCCCACCCCTTCGTTATGCCACTGTTTTAGTACAGTACAACTGAGTAGGACTAGACATAATTATTCAAGGATCCTGCTTTTGTTTTGCGCTTTTGTGACGCTTTTAGTTCTATTACGGTAGGCCTATAATTCTTATATCTAGTTATAAGCACTTTAACTCTTTCGAACTGTTTTTGTTATTGCACTGCTTGTATACTTCACATGATCTCCTGTTATTTTGTTCGTTTTTTCACTTAATTCAAGTTTCACATAGTCGTACTCTCACGCTTTTACTCTTCTGTAAATGCAATCAGAAAGTAATTGCATTGATGATTTCTCGCATAGTCAGTTCTGATGGTAGCGATTCTGTTAAGGTTGAAATGTTTTAGCAAAATAAAGTTTTTCGTTCTTTATTTGTCATAGACAACCCAAATTTAAACTCCAACTTCTTTCGAGATCGGCAGAATGAAGTGTGAAGTCTCCAGTGGATCAAGGGTGACGTACCTTCTGCATCTTCCCAACACCGATATGAACTATAGTCCTTCACAGCTCTACGCTTTGCTACTCTCCCAGACGACCACTGCAATGACATGGGAGCCAGTGATAGGAAGTACTTAACACTATTGCACACAGCAGCTTGGACGGCGGCTTCGCCTGTTCTAATGGATGTGTGAGCATGATGAGACGTGGCGTGTACGAGGGACACTCACATTCATTGCCAGAGAATTTATATAGCCCCTCTACAAGATGCCTACTCAGAGGCGCGCTCTGCGCTAGCCTATTATGATGCTAACTGTCATTACAAAGAAAAACATTAGGTCAGTTAGCGAAATGATGCACAGCAAGCTACATGTAGGAGAGTCACCACTGGCGGGCCAACGCACACGCTTGGATTCCCGTCGACAGCAGAAGATGGCATGGAAGTCACTCTTGTTGGCGAAGAGTTGGTGTTCCTGTTGGTATAGCCGCATCTGTCAGGGTCATCAACGCGCTGAGTGCTGAATTCGCAAGTTCGTATTATATGGTGTCTCAGCCGACTGTTGTTACGAGACATTCCTGCAGTTCGTATGTGCTAGCAGCAGAAGCCAGGACGGCGGGAGTTTACAGAGCAGATGCACAAAGGACTCCCAGACCACCACCTCTCACCGGCAAGAAATTTTGGCTGAGATATAGGTTGAAGGTAGAATTTTGGCTGAGATATAGGTTGAAGGTAGAATTTTGGCTGAGATATAGGTTGAAGGTAGAATTTTGGCTGAGATATAGGTTGAAGGTAGAATTTTGGCTGAGATATAGCCTAGGTTGAAGGTAGAATTTTGGCTGAGATATAGGTTGAAGGTAGAATTTTGGCTGAGATATAGCCTAGGTTGAAGGTAGAATTTTGGCTGAGATATAGGTTGAAGGTAGAATTTTGGCTGAGATATAGGTTGAAGGTAGAATTTTGGCTGAGATATAGGTTGAAGGTAGATACAAGTGCCACGCGAGCCAGAGAATTTGAGATAATTAAAAGCCTGTTGTCTTCTCCATATAAATATTTCAGTGCATTTTACAACCGTAATATATTGCTATCAAGGGCGTAAGCATCTAAACCTCTAAATGTACTATTTTAGATTCGAACTACTGTATGCTCAGAGAACTTCAAACTGAAAAAGGCAAAAAGTTGCTCACGGAGGCCTATAAGTGCAATGCAAACTCCAGATTTTCCAACTGTAAAACGGCAGCAAGAGTGAATTTGACACCTCTTATTGTACGATATAAACTCCTTGCTTACTTAATGAGCACAAACAATGATGACGTCACTTATCAGTGAAGTTGTCGACGAGGTAACATTACAAATCTACATGTACTGTTTAAAAATTAATTCATGTTAGTCGTCGATTATCAATCAGTCTTTGCAAATTTTCCAATTGATTTTCTCTTTTAGTTATTATTATCAGTGTATCTCACAACTAGCGGACCGCAATTAGTCAATTATTGAGGCGTTTTGAATATCCGTCGATCGTTTTTTATATGTCGATGCGTAAGGGTAATCTCCCTAAATATCTTCTCCATATAAAAATGTCAGTGCATTTTACAACCGTAATATATTGCTATCAAGGGCGTAAGCATCTAAACCTCGGTGCGTATGCTTCCTTTCGGTATCTGGCAATTTAGTTAGACATTTATGAAAGGGTCCTTACTTATTTACTGAAAAGGGACTTCTGCTGCCAATTCATAAGGATAGGTCTCCATTCTTTTTTACTTTGCATGTTGTGCTACTAGGGTGTCTTTTGCCTTATTTTTGTTCTTAGATATTATTATTACTATTATTATTATCATCATCATCACCATCATCATTATTGTTCAGTTGGTATTATCTAGAACTGTTGCAACTCGTTACTTAAGGGCATGTGGAATGAGCTCTGTGTATCAATGGTGCCATCAAGAACTGATTTATTATTTGTTTTCGCATAAGAAATATTTTCTTTCTCATTCACGCACATATGCTAAACCTTTTATGTCTTGTATAAATCGGCTGCTTCTCAGCAGTTGTGGCGCCAATTTCACGTATGGGGGGAGGCTAAAGCTTCAAGCCCTTCCCTTTTATTCCCCTCTCCCTGTGATTTACAGTGATTTCCAACTATTCTGATGGAAGGGGGGGCTGAGCCACAGTTAGGGGGCTAAGCCCTCCCTATCTTCCCCTGGCTCGTTTATTTATGTAACCATTATAAGAACAGAACAACAACAAATGAAATAATAAGGCAATGATTGGACACGAAGGCCTACTGGTTACATGTTAAAGTACATGCGCATTCGTTTGAATACAGTGTTCAAGGACCATTTTAAATTGTGGAATACAGACTAAGTTCATGTTCAATGCGTTCGTTGATGCTTTTAGGCTAATAATATGATTAAGTAAATGCAAGATAAAAGTAAATGTACTAGTTTTGATTTCTATTGAATACTTACAGAACTTTAAAATGAAGAAGGTAGAAAGTTCCCAGCTCCACAACCATATTAGAATCCATCCTGGAGAGAAATTTCACCTATGCCAAATATGTCAAAAACGTTTTTCTCAGTGTTCAAGTCTTAACATGTCAAGCAAGAATTCATACTGGAGAGATGCCTTACCAATGCCAAATATGTCAGAAACGCTTTTGTCAGTCTTCAACTCTAACAACTCATACACGAATTCATACCGCCTTACCAATGTCAAAATATGTCAAAAAAGTTTCTCCCAATCTTCATATCTAACAGTGCACTCAAGACTTCATACTGGAGAGAAGCCTTACCAATGCCAAATATGTCAAAAAAGTTTTTCCCAATCTTCATATCTAACACGTCATGCAAGAATTCATACTGGAGAGAAATCTTACCAATGCCAAATATGTCAAAAACGTTTTTCTCAGTGTTCCAGTCTAACACGTCATGCAAGAATCCATACTGGAGAGATGCCTTACCAATGCCAAATATGTCAAAAACGTTTTTCCCAATCTTCAACTCTAACACTTCATGCAAGAATTCATACCGGAGTGAAACCGTACAAATGCCAGTTATGTGAGTTTAAAACTAAATATGAACAGTAATCTAAACTGTCATATGAGAACACATACTGGAGAGAAGCCATACCTTTGCCGGGTATGTCAGAAAACATTCTCAAACATTTCAGGTCTTAAAAGTCATGAAAAAACCCACTCTGAAGAGAAACCATTTCTGTGTATTCTTTGTAAAAAAACAGCATCTTCAACGCAACAAAGTCATGTTAGAATCCATACTGGAGAGAGACCATACCAATGTCAGATATGTAAGAAGAGTTATTCCCAATCTTCTCACCTACGAGATCATGTTCGAGTCCATACTGGAGAAAAACCATACCAATGCCAGACATGTCAAAAACGGTTTATCCGATCTTTTAGTCTTAAAAGTCATGCAAGAATTCATACTGGAGAGAAACCATACCACTGCCAATTATGTGAGTTTAAAACTAATATTAAAAGTAATCTAAAGAGGCACACGAGAACACATACTGGAGAGAAACCATACCTTTGCCAGATATGTCAGAAAACGTTCTCATGCTCTTCAGGTTTGAGACTTCATGAAAAATCCCACTCCGTGTCTGGCTCAAGTTTGTAAAACCATTTTCCAAAGTTTACAGTCTGCAAAATTATGTTGGAAACCATACTTGAGAAAAGCCAAACGGTTTCCTGTTATATCAGAGAACATTCTCACGCGATTATTTAACATTTTATTCGCTTCGTCAGAAATACACGAAAGAATCCTATATATGGGGATAAACTATTATCTGTCAAGTTATTATTAGAGCATTTTAGCGATCTCAGAGTCCACAAAGAAACAAAGGTCTCAGCCAGAAATAACCTGAATTATTTTAAGCTGTTGACGTTGATGAACAAAGAATTAAAATCGAATTGTTGAGCACTCAGTCTCTGATGATGCGCACGAACGAATACAGTTTTCTATTCAAAGTAAGACTTTTAGTACAGTAAAAATGAGTATTGTTCGCGGGACTGGACATATTCAAAGATCTTGCTTTTGTTTTGCGTTTTCGTGACACTTTCAGTTCAATTTTAGGTAGTCCTATAATTCTTATGTCTAGTTATAAGCACTTTGACTCTGTTGAACCGTGTTTCTTATTGCACTGCTTGTATATCTACTGTAACTTTGTCCGTGTTTTCATTCAATTCAAGTTTTACGTAGTCTTACTGTCACGCTGTTAGTGTTCCGTAAATGCAATCACAAAGTAATTGCAACGATAATTTCACACATAGTCAGTGCTGATGGTAACGATGCTGTTAAGGTTGAAATGTTTTAGCAAATAAAGTTTGTTCCACGTTTATTTGTCGTCGTTAACCAGTAACGAGTCCTAGAAATGTAGCATCCATGTACAGCTGAGGGTGGAAGATAGATCCGCAATAATACTGCCCACAACAGTGAACGGTCGAAATATTTGTCACCCGAATATGCCACTATAAATCTTGTATGAATATCTTATATATGGGTTTAAGTTTTATTTCGCTTTATTTGATTGAAAGATTGATTGATTGGTTGGTTTTTGATTGATTGGTTGATTGGTTGATTGATTGCTTCTTTGATTACTTGAATAATTTATTACTTGATTGATTGATTTATTAATTGATTGATTGATTGATACTGTTTTTTGAAGGATCACACAGCTAACACAAATCAAATAATGATAATTATGTATAGCAAAGGTTCTACATTCGTATGCGCCCGATGATACAGTTAAAACAATGTGAACAATAAACTAGCCTAATCAGACCTATTGTACTTTGATATAACAGCAACCCAGTACCTTATCCCGCAAATCTAAACTTAGGCCCTAATAATAATAGTGCTGAACAATTTCTTTTGATTTTTAGTAAAAGTCGATTATTTGTGAAGTTCAGAAATGTGACTAAACGCGTTAAAAATGCGCTTTTTAATCAGCTGCTATAACAGCTGCCATAAACAAATGAATCTTCTTCAAAATCCTTTAAAAACGCTCGAATGTTTTCTCAGGATTCCTAACGCAATTGGCAGAACATTTCCTTAACTTTGAACTATTCAGCCTGCATGTTGGACCAGATAATTATGGCGAATGTCCGATCGTACTATATTGTATTCAGTGGCAGATCGCAGCTGAGACCGTACCTCAACCAATAAGGTCAGTGTGACGATGTCCCTGTATCTGTATTTTAAATATCTTGTCAAATAATATGTATAGGCCTAATGTTTCGTTAATTGGTGTTGAGCCGTAATACTATGTCTGTCTGTTCTTCTCTGTAGCCTACTGCACATTTGCATCTTATTAAAATATGTATAATGCTGTGAAGTTATATTGTAATCTGTCTGTTCCTGTAATATCTGTCTGTTTCTCTATGTTTGTCTGTTCCTGTCTGTTCGTCTACACTAGCCTGTCACACATTCACATGTTCCACCAGAGTGTAACAATTGATGGACACTAAACTCATTTTTTAGGTAAACTTCAACTATATTTAATTAAAATAGAGCAGTTTAACTGACAACTGATTGTGTTAATAAGTTAAGTAAACTAACATTGTTGGTTAATCATTTTCTAACTTTTTAACCAAGTTTTTTTACAAACATTTTCACAATAAGAGAGGTTAAGTGAACTGTAATAATGCACAGCGTCAGTGACAATTTCACTTTCGAACTATATAATGTGTTGGCCTACTAGACTTATAGTCCTACTACAGTTCTACCAGAAAATAATGAAGACAGTTGCTAATGCAAACAATGATGCATCATACAATCCAATGCAGTTGCCTTTGAGTAATAAAACCAGTTAGGCCTACAGTAACTCATGACAATCATTGCAGATGACAGTTGCGCAGTTGTTGATTTCTTTAGTTAGACTTTTCACTTAATAACAAAGAAAATATCAGTTAGCCTAAACTTTTGTTTTAACTAAACTATTTTCTGCAGTTAAACTTCATCCTTAACTATTAATACCCCATTGTTAAGTCTTCATTGCTCACTACAACTCCACAATGATGAAAGTCTGGTCCTCCAGTATCTTTTCAACAATTCTTATTCTGGGAATACAGATTGTAATTCAGGTTCAATTTGTTTGTTACAATTGTCTTTGCATATTGATATTGTGTCTTAGGTGATGAACCTGGCGGAATTCTGATTCTGACTCCCACAGTTATATGTCTTTAATATTACGATTACAATGCTGTACTGTTTTAGATTTCTACTGGCTGATTACTGAGCTAAATACTGAAAAGGCAAACAGCTGGCAAGGTTGAACTATTATTTAAGTACACAGAAACTTACAAGAAGTACATAGTTTCAACTCAGGTTTTGTGCAAAAATCATAGCTGAGCACAAACTCAGACAATTCATAATCATTAATGATGTCGAAATCATGTCTTCCCGGAGAAAAAGCTCATCTTTGTCTGGTATGTCAGAAAACATTCGCATACTCTTCGATTCTGCAAACACACACTAGAACACATACTTTAGAGAAGCCGTTTCAATGCGGAGTATGTAAACATATATTCGCTCGTTCTTACAGTCTCAAGATCCATAGTAGAATTCATACGGGAGCGAAATCTCACAAATGCCAAATATGTCAAAAACGTTTTCCCAATCTTCAGATCTAACACGCCATACAAGAATTCATACAGGAGAGAGGCCTCACCAATGCAAAATTTGTCAAAAGCGTTTCTCCACATCTTCAAGTCTAACACTTCATGCAAGAATTCATACTGGAGAGAAATTTTACATTTGACAAATATGTCAAAAACGTTTTTCTCAGCCTTCATATCTAAGGATTCATGCAAGAATCTACACTGTGCATACGTTTTTTTAATTGTTCAAATCTAGCACGTCGCGCAAGAATTCATACCGGAGTTAAATCATACAAATGTCAGTTATGTGAGTTTGAATCTAGGCATGAAGGATGTCTAAAGGTTCATTTGAGAACACATAATGGAGAGAAGCCGTATCTTTGCCGTGTATGTCAGAAAACATTCTCAAGCAATTCAGGTCTTAAATGTCATGAAAAAATCCACTCTGAAGAAAACCATTTCTGTGTATTTTTTGTAACAAAACATTTTCCACATCTTCAATGCTTCGCAGTCATGCTAGAATTCATACTGGAGAGAAACCATACAAATGTCAGATATGCAAAAAGAGTTACTATCGATCTTCTCACCTGCGAGATCATGTTCGAACCCATACTGGAGAAAAACCATACCAGTGCCAGACATGTCAAAAACGGTTTATCCAATCTTTTGGTCTTAAAAGTCATGCAAGAATTCATACTGGAGAGAAACCGTACCACTGCCAATTATGTGGGTATAAAACTAATATTAAAAGTCACCTAAAGAGGCACGCGAAAACACACACTGGAGAGAAACCATACCTTTGCCTGGTATGTCAGAAAACGTTCTCATTTGCTTCAGGTCTGAGATTTCATGAAAAAAACCACCCTCTGTCTATCTGAAGTCTCGAAAGTTTACAGTCAACAAAATTTATTATGTTGAAAACCCTTCCTGAAAACAGCCTTGCGAATTCCAGTTTTACAAGAGGACATTCTCACGCGATTATTTCAGGTAGGCCTATGTCAGGAAACATTTTGATGCACTTCGTCAGAAATACGTAAATGAAACCCAAATGGGGATAAAACAAAAGGTTTGGAAAAAAACATTTTCGCGATATTAGAGTCTACGGAGAAACAAAAGTTTCGACCAGAAGTTACTTGAAATATTTGACGTTATTGAGTTCACCAACAACAGTTGGTAAGCAAAATAAGAAAAATGGATGCGTGGAGCTACTCAATCTATGATGATATGCTCGAACGATTTTCTTGCATATTATTTTGTATTAAAAGTGAAGGTTTTAGTGCAGTGCAACTGAGTATTCCTGTAGCACTTGGACATATTCAAGGATCCTGCTTTGGTTTTGAAACATTTTTAGTTCAGTTTAGGTAGCCTGATTATGGTTGTGTCTAATTAAGCATTTAAAATCTTTTGTTTTTATATTGAACTGTTTTTATACATGATCTACATGTACTACAAAATTTACATTGTCGTGTTCTCACACCTACTTTTCCGTAACTGCACACACAAATAATTGCAATGATAATTTCACACCATTAGAACTGATATTAAAGTTGATAAGTCTTAGTAAATAAAGTTAGTTCGATCTTTATTTGTCATAGTTAAGCAAATACGATATTCAGCATCCATCTTGTAAATGCAATTAGGCTGAGGGCAGAAGATAGATCTGCAGTAAATTGTTCACAAAAGGTTTGCAGAAACATTTTCGCAGTCTTCGAGTCTACGAAGAAACAAATGTTTCAACCAGAAATTGCCTGAAATATTTGACGTTATTGAGTTTATTTATTTATTTATTTATTTATTTATTGCATCAGACAACAGAACAGATAACAATATTCATCATGACAGAAACAGTTCAGTCACTGCTCAACAGGAAGCCAGGAAAAAGCTAAAAGCTTATACCACCCTGGCCCCTAGCACCTGGTTCATTTCAGTCAACGTTTAGTGTCACACAGATCCAAATTAAATTATACTAACAGGCAGCTGAGTCCGAATAGTTTTAGTACTATACATTAGACATTTTATACATTAAGCATCATCATGGAGCACATAAATCAGAACCAAAGTAAACAGAGACAAATTCTATGACAAGATTATGACAAAATTATGACAAAAGAAATAAAATAGAACAAAACACAAATGAAATGAAATAAAACTAAATAAAGCACTATTTAGAATAACACTACTACATAACTAAGGAATGTGTGCATCGAAGTTGGTCAAGAAAAAAAAAGGATGGTTTGTTCAGTAAAGACCTATTATTTCTAACAAAGTTAGTTTTCACTGTATTTTAGTAGGTAACCTATTTTCAGTTTTCTTTTAAATGTGGACAGAGATTTCTCTTCTTTAAGTTCATCAGACAGTGAATTCCACAAGCGAGATCCCAAGACCTGGAGGTTTCCCGCTCTGGATGCAGTGCGTGCATAAGGAACCACATAATTGGATGAGCTCCGAGTGTTATGGGAGTGAATTTGATCAACTGTTGTGAAATAATTGGAGAATTTTTTTGGTAACATATTTTGTACAAACTTGAACATGAGCACAAGTTTAGATAAATGCGACAACTCATAAATTTTTATTATACTTAAGGTGCAGAATAAAGGATTGGAATGAGATAAGTAAGAAGAGTGGGTGATTATTCTAACAGCAGCTTTCTGAAGTTTCAATATCCGGTCTAAATTCCCGGTTCTGTGTGGCGACGACCATACAGAGCAGCAGTATGTCATATGCGGTTCAAGTAGGGTGTGGTATAGTAGTTTTAGTTTGTCGAGATCAAGGATATGGTTAATCCTGTAGAGTATACCCACTATTTTAGATATTTTATTAACTACCATGTCAGCATGCTTCCTCCATTTGAGGTCATCAGTAAGTACCACACCAAGAAATTTAATTTCATGCACCTGTGTCAGAGGTACTCCATCTATAGTAATATTGATATCAATATCCAAGTACTTTATTTTGCAAATATCATAAAACATGTTTTTTTTAAGTTTAGAGAAAGTAGATTCGCTGAGAACCAATGACATATCTTTCAATTTATCATTTAATGATGCAGCTAACAGGAGAGGACAATATCCAGTTGTAAAGATGTTTGTATCATCTGCAAACATAATCAAGCTCAGATTGGTTACTGATTGAATATCATTTACATACAGGAGGAATAAAAGAGGCCCGAGGACTGAGCCCTGCGGCACACCACACGTTATTGGTAAGAAAGATGAGCAAGCGTTATTGAGGGCAACATATTGATATCTATTTGATAAGTAACTCGCAAACCAACTGAGGGGGTACCCCGTATTCCATAGTGCTCGAGTTTATCCAAAAGTATTGCATGATTTACAGTATCAAAGGCCTTTGATAGATCTAGAAAAATTCCAATTGTGGTTTGGTGGTCATCTAAGGTTGTGCTGATTTGGTTAGTGAGATCAAGTAAAGCCAGCTCTGTGGATAAATTTTTCCTAAACCCATACTGGGTATCTGCAAGGAGGTTCATCAACAACAATTGGTTAAACAAATAAAAAATGGATAGGCCCTATGTGGAGCTACTCAATCTATGATGATAGTATACACATGAACGAATTCATGCATATCAGTTTTGTATTCAAAGTATTTCTGTAGGACTGGACATAATTATTCAAGGATCCTGGTTGTGTTTAGCGTTTTTTTACATTTTAAGTTCAATTTAGTTTAGCCTATTAATCTTATGTCTAATTAAGCATTTTAACTGTTGTTTTATTATTTCGCTGATTATTTTACGTGACGTGATCTACTGTAGCGATTAGGCCTACGTGTTTTCACTCAATCGAAGTTTTTTTATGTTCATAAACTCTCAGGCTTTTTTTCGTGTCCCGTAGCCTAACTGCAATCACAAAGTTATTGTAACGTTAATTTCATACATGTATGATCAGTATGGTTAAGGTTGAAATGTCTTAGCAGATAAAATGTGTTCGATCTTTATTTTTTTATGCTTAACCAGTATCGACTCTTAGAAATGTAGCATCCATGAACAATTGAGTGCGATCCAATTCCAGTTTTATGTTCTTCCGTTTCTTCTAACCACCGTCTTCCCATTATGAACTATGTTGTGCCATAAGAACGGTGAAAACAATAGTAAATTTAATTTACTATTCAAATAATTTATGTCGGACTCAAAGGCTTCTGATGGCATCAGGTGTCATTAAATTGTCATGGATCCATCCATCAAATCGCCACCTTAGAGTGGTGTCTTTCGGACGCTATGAATTCTTGTTTTCACAAAAGTTCTTTTTCTTATTTCTAAATCTGATGCATTTTGGAGTCAGGCTTCACGTTATCTTTGTGATCTTATCTTTCGTGCTCTTTCGGCTGCCCCTAGTTTCCCTCTCCGTTCGTTAGACCGACAAAACATCTTGGTGCCTCAGAGTGCTAGGCCCTATTGCCCAATGCCGCGCTCTGATCTTAAGTGGTGTAGGCCTACTTTTGTATCTGCCCGTACTCTAAAGACTTTTCTTTTCTCGCGAGGCTTTCGCACTTGTAGCGCCTTAGGTTGCAATGTGAGAGGTGCTTTAGAAATCCGTAGGGCCTAAATACAATAAATGTAAATGTTAGCGTTCTTCTATAGAGACCATAATATTGTGGTCTCGATCCTGCGACAGAAAGAGGATCAGAACGACGGGTAGTTGGACGGTCGGACAAAAGGACGGGCAGAAGGACGAGCGGACAAAGAGACGAAGGAAAACGGAGTAAAGGCAGACCAAGACTACGCTGGATAGACAATAATAATTAGGCCTAAATAAATGAGGACATTACAGTTATTTTGAGTAATTGTATTATCGGGGGCATACGAATGTAGAACATTCAAAGCTAAAAGAGACAAACCCAAAAGCAGTAATTCACACAAGAAGAGTTACTTTATACTTTTATTCCTCTGGAACCGGACTCGGACATCATAACCTGCCATTGTTTATCTTCAAGATATCACCGTAATAATTATTATAGACCAGAACATAGGAACATAGGACGAAGACCAAGTGTTGAACTTATAAATGTTAGATCATAATTTATAATAATTATTATATGATTTACCGTAACATTTATAAGTTCAACACTTGGTCCACGTCCTAATGTATATCATATGTTGACCTAGGCGCCTCACAGGCTGCCACACGTGCGGTGTTTCTGTAACATATTTATGCAGTATGGGAATTGTAAAAGAATAACTGGGAGGGGGGGTTAGACGTTGATTTATGTGCAGTTTGGGTTTGAAGTGTAGACTTTACTATGGGAGCCTAAGAAAGACTAGGGGGATTGAACCCCCAACCCCAACCCCAGGCAATTCTCACCCTGCATATATGTCACGCTATCGGGATTAAAACATCTGCATTTGCTGCGTTTTGGATTATGTAAGGCTTGTGATTGAATGCACGCATTACTGTTGGCGGCTAACGATGAAAAAGTAGAATATTCGTCAATTTCACGGTTTTTGGTGCATCTATTGACTAAACGTTCGTCACGGTCCAGTGAAGCGTGTCTGTGCGATGGACGGCTCGGGGCTTGTACTCCGCTACCGCAGTGGTCAGCTGTACGCGGCTCGCCGTGCGCCGGCTGCACAACCTAAACCGCCGGTTCCGGGTGCCACCCGTCTCTGCGAACTTAACAACATTTGCCCAAGGGGCTATAGAGTAGCCACTGGCGGTGGGACCCAACCTACGAGGCGCGTTGTTACTCAGTTGCCAGGGTTCTACATCAATGCCTGCTCCATTGCTAAGCCTCACGCCCTGGACCAGTTGCGGACGAGGCTCATCGGGTATGGCCTTGACCTACTGATCGTCGCCGAGACCTAACTAAGGTCAAACCATCATGGACCCTCTTCAACGTTGGCGAATTCTGCTTCGATCCTCGTCCACGAAAACTTTCGAGAGAAGCTCACGAATTTCAACTACCACCTCTGGACGATAACACCTAGCGGCTTACCTTGGCACCTTAAGATAGCCTTCGCTGAAACCTTATCGCCGGACCTTACCAACCTAACAGTAACTTTGTAACACCAAACATTTATTTCCCTCTGTCATTTTCTGTACCGGGTTGCGCTTTGTCACACCCGTTTGTTCAATAAACGAAAATAATAATGTTCTGGTCTAAATATCCCATATCTTTTAAAATCTACAACAAATGTATGAAAACCTGTCGATGTCATGCTGTGTTTTAAATCGGCCTTCTCGCAAAATTATTTCAGTAGAAAATCGTTACGTTTGTTTTGTGCAATGTAAGTTGGATTTGGATGCGAATCTGACACCTCTTATAATACCGGTACGATATAACCTCCATGGTAACGTAATGAGCACAAATAATGATGACGTCACTAGTATTAGCGACTTAGACTTGTCTACTTGGTAAGGTTTGAAATCTACTGTTTAACAATTAATTAATATTTAAAATCGATAATTTTCGGCAATTTTGAATTGCTTTTTTTCTTTCAGTAGAATGTTCCCTTATAACAATTATCAGCGTTAAGTCTCACAACTAGGCTAATAGTGTGGTGTTTGCATAATATATCCGTCATTCGTTTAGTTCGTCAATAGGTAGCTTATGTCTAGGCTTCTTAACGGTAAACCAAAATAAATCTCCCTAATTATCTGGGTATTCCCATAGTTTAGGTTGGTAAATTATTTGAATGTCTTCAATGCCGTACTTCACGTTGGTAATAAGGAGTCTACTTATGTCCATGATAACTATCATCAATCCCGCTTTCATTTCATCGAGAAATTTTTTTCATCGATCCAGCTTCCATTTCACGAAAAAAATTATCCAACTTCTAGTTAACAACAAAAATATTTTTCATCAATGGAATTTTTATTTAAGCAAAGAACTATTCTCATGGGTCCAGCTTCTACTTAAAGAAACAATTATTTTCATCATTCCAGCTTCTATTGCATCAAAACTTAGTTTCATCAATCCAGCTTCTATTTACGGTAAAAATTATTTCCATCAATCCAACTTCTATTTAAAGACAGAAATGGTTTAATCAATCCCACTTCGAGTTAGTGAAACAATTTTTTCGCTTAATCCAGCTTCCATTTTAATCTGACGATATAAAATATTTTACCAACCTAAACTACGGGATTACCATTATCTGTTCCATATAGAAACAATTTACATCCTTGATAATTTTAATTTTTAATTTCGTGTGGTTTTTCTGCCAGAAAAATATGTTTGAGCTGAGCAATAATCGTTTAGACTATTGCTCGGCTGAAACATAGCCTATTGTTTAAACTTGACTTGCGCTCTATCGCAGCAGTAAAACTTATTCTTCCTGCTTTCACTACAAGCTTCAAAACTATTGACATATATTCTGTTTTTGAAACAAATGGGTCATCATTGCCACATTGGATGAGTAAATTGTGCGATGATGAAATCGAGAAAATTTACGGCACATTGCTTTGCAACACGCCCTAAACATATCTAAATATTCGACATAAATTACATTTACCAAATAATTCTTGAGACGTAGAATAAAGGTAGATTAAATCGAGTGTTAGCTTTCTAGATGCATGAAACAAGTCATTTATTCAACAAGAAATACAACACTCGAAGCACTGGTCCTGTAATTGGGCATTATGAATTTGGAAGCAAAATTACGGACTCGAGATCAATTGGGCGAAAAACAATAATCGAGACAACGGCAGAGTATTCAGTCATATGCATCATTCATTGCCTGATCAAAAGTACACTCAAGTTCTACTGGTCATCGATCTCTGGACAACCCCTCTGACAAGACGCAGCGCTCAAGAATGTAATGTAACAAAACATTTGTACAGCGCGTCTTAAGTGTCTCTCAGAGGCTCTGTTTAGGCAGCAGCTATCAGTCAGATGGGGAAAGGTGTGTCTTCAATAAGCTGGAGGTTTGCGCTTTGCTTCAGAGTAGAGCCTTTGAAATTTCGAGTAGGCCTATACGATTACGATTACAACTAAAGGTGTGCTTCAGAGTAGAGCCTTTGAATTTGGAGTTTACGATTACGATTACAATTACGATTACGACTACGATTACAATTACGATTGCAACTACGATTACAATTATGATAACGATTACGATTTCAACTACGATTACGATAGATCACAGATGGACAACTGAACATCCTAGCTATGAGGACTGCTATGGCTAAAACCAAATGGCGTGCTGTTCTCACGGGGAAATCATTCAAAAAATATGTGTGGATGAATTAGACTTTAATTACGACACCCTTACCCCCCTTCAAGCAGAATCGAATTCAAACTAAAAATCAAAGGATTCCTGCAGTTCAGTTTTAACTCTGCCACTCTCCATATCTGACAGTGCCAGTTCCAAGCCTGGAGAAAGGAGGAGGGCGACACTAATCAGCTTTGTTAGGATACAGTGTCGCTAAACAGCCACTAGATCCTCTTCAAGAATGAGTTCAACTCGAACGTAACTCAGACACTGGCCATAATTTTGTTTTATTCACTATTCGCATCAGGGTAAAACATTTGGTCGACTCCAGAATCTCAAACAGCCACAAAATGTGTAGTCAATTCCTTAATACTGTTAATAATAATGTTGTTTAATAGTAAATAATGTCAGTGCAAATTCTCACGCCCTCGCATACCTTCACTGTAGGCTCCCTAATATTGCGATGGCCCTCCTTTTAAGATACCTTTAAAACTAGGTTTCAGACGAAATATAGTCGTCAATATTCATCCGCGAACAGCTAGCTAACCGGAGGACTTTTTCAGATGAGCATTTGACGGCAACGGCCTATGTTGTAATAAGCTGTCATTAAACCCTGGATCCATCCATCCATCCATCATGAGTTCCATACTGCAATAAAGCTCTGGTCAGGAAAACAATGAATCCAGTGTTTCTCAATATAGAACCAAGGCATCGTCAGTCGAGATCCGCTTTCGCAATGAAACCGTTGTCAAACACTGTAACCTGTTAGATCTAAGTCCAGACGAAATCCTATACGTCATAGAAACATACATCAAATTAGGGAGAGTAAGCATAACGTCGTAAGACAGTGAGTAGATTTCTAACCTAAGCTAACCTAATCTGATCTGATCAGCTCTAATCTAGTCTAGTCTAATCAAGTATCTTCTAGTTAATGTATGTAGTCTATGTATGTGCACTTGTTCAATCAATCAATCAGTCAATGAAACTTGTTATAGCGTCCCTTCGAGATTTCTACTCAGAGGCGCTCTCGACTACAGCGCGGACACTGAATCGGAGTTTCACGTCGAAGCGCATGAGCAATTGCGAGTGAAGGACTTGCCCAGGGTCCCTAATAGTCCATAGTCTAGACCTGATCTGATCTGATTAAGGAGTATCTTGGCGAATGTTAAAATCCGACCAATAACTAGTGCGATTCATATGACTAGCTTTGGAACTGACAGTCAATCGATAGTCTTCCGAATGAGAAATTTCGCCCGAAGCAATGGAGAACAAAGCACCCAATTATCCACCAGGCGCCAAGATTTATGAGACTAATTTATTCACAGTGACTGTGTAATTCGTACAGAACAATACGTCAAAGACCCGTGCTGTCACAAGATGTCCCTAAACGCATTCTTTTGTCCGTAGCCTACAGAGTATAATGTTTAATGGACTATACAGAGCCTCACAATGACGCATTGTAGGAGCCGATGCATAAGCCTAAACACACTGCAAATTTGCAGTATTGTAAAGTTTAAGCTGTCTGTCGTTGCCTTTGGCGTCATCTGCTTTTGCACACAGCGTTCGTCAAATTGTATTCGATATCACATTGAATGGGTTTCGTGTTACTGGTGACCCTTCTACATTTCTCTTGCAGAATTTTCAATTAAGGGCGGAGTCAAACTGTGAGTATCGCCCAACGCTGTGACGACTTTAAAGACTGATTGGAGGGAAACGATCTGAGGCCACATCAAATTTAATGTAATTCAAAACCAAAGCTGGTCATAGTAATTGTCTAACTACAATAATTATTATCGCCTTGTTCTGAGGTTCTCTAGGCTATAATTATGATGTCCGTGTTGATAATGCGACGCAGCATTTCGGACTCGGCTAAGCTATGCATTGAAGGAGACAAATTCTGGGATTACAGTTCAATCGATAGACGAAATGTCTTTTGCTGAATAAAATAGAAAACTATTTAAATAGAATCAGTTCTAGTTTAAGATTTCGATCGTGAACGTCCTTACTTACTTACGATCGAACGCCAACAACTTGCACAGTTTAGGATTCGCATCAATTAACTATTTACTTATTGCCTGACAAAATGTTTCGAGTAGGCCTATTTTGTACGGCGATTATTTTCTTAGATAGCGCAATATTTAGGATAATAGTCAGTAAGTATAATAATCTTTTTCACACATACAACATTCGCTATCGTAATCTGAGCTGAGATTTAACCATTTAGTTTACTTCTTCAATAAAATAATATAATCTAAGCGAGTTTAACCCTATGACGCACACCTTCCCGGCCAACACATTTAGCACACCTGGGGTCTAATAGACCCCGCCGATAACACGGGTATAATAGTATGTACATATGCATGTATCTGTGTATATATGCACGTATGTATGTATGTATGTATATATGTATCTATGTATATGTGCATATATGTATGTATATGTATGTTTGTAGGTATGTATGTATGTATGTATGCATGTATGTATCTATGTATATATGCATGTATGTATGTAATGTATGTATGTATGTATGTATGTATGTATGTATGTATGTATGTATGTATGTATGTATGTATGTATGTATGTATGTATGTATCTATGTATGTATGTATGTATGTATGTATGTATGTATGTACTTATGTATGCAGGGATGGATCTATGTATGGATGTATATATGTACGCATGCATTCATGCATGTATTTGTATGTATGTGTATGTGTACATGCCTGCATGCATATACATGCATGCATATATGTATGGATGTATATTTGTATGTATACACATGCGTAAGGAGGTATGTATGCATGTATGTATGTATGTATGTATGTATGTATGTATGTATCTATGTAAGTATGCATGCATGTATGTGTAGATGAATGGATATAATTATGTATGTGTGTATGCTTGAATCAAGTTGAATGTACTCGTATGTATGTGCTAATGTATATACGTATGGATGAATATCTGTATGTATATATATATATGTGTTTGGATGTATGTATGTATGCATGTATGCATGCATGCATGTGTGGATATGTATGCATGTATTGCATTGTATGCATGTATTCACTTGTATGTATGTGGGTGTAGTTACTGTGCACATGCATGTTTGCATGTACATGTATATATGTATGGATGTATATTGGCATGTGTATATGATATATATGTGTGTGTATGCATGTATGGATGAATGTATGTATGTATATATGTCTAAATGTATGTGTGTATGTATGTACGTATGTGTATGTATTTGTATGTGTGCATAATGCATATGCATTTATACATGTACATATTGGTATGCATGTATATATATGCGCATATGTATGTGTGTATGCATGCATGTCTGGATATAATTATGTATCTATGTATGTATGTATTTATGCATGTATATATTTGTATGTGTGTATATGAATGTATGCATGTACATGTATGTATGCATGGATGTATTTTTGTATGTATATATGTGTGTATAAATGTATGTATGTATGTATGTATGTATGTATGTAATATGTATGTATGTATGTATGTATGTGCTGTATGTATGTATGTATGTATGTGTGTATTTTGTGTATGTAACGCAGCCTGGAATATGTCATAGTCGATGGGAATATCAATGTTAAAGCCTGGGGTCTGCTGGACCCCAGGTGTGCTAAATATGCCCTAGTGTCATTCTTATTTTTGTATCATCGAACCAAGAAATCTAAACTCTTCGAAATTTTCCATAGATGTAGGGGGATGAATTGCTGAGGAATTTGAATTATTTCAGATTTTTACTATTTGTATCAACGCAGCCATTCAAGGAAGTTTGATCGATGGGGTCCAATGGACCCCAGGTGTGCGTCATAGGGTTAAATCTGATTTCTGGTTTTGTTGACACAACACTGATTATGTCGACTACAAAGTAGTTTTTCCTGTTAGGTTTAGTTTTTTTTCCACACCTACAACTATGATTCAATGTCAAAATTCACAAGTATTTATCCCATTTAATTGGAAAGAGACATGCAGTTGACAATAACTTGAGATATTCATTGTCATTTACTTCGTGTTAATTTCCGGTATCAAGATTTAATTCTGATATTTAATGACAGTGTTTCCCAATTTAAAGGATTAGAACCGGGAACATTGTTGCGTTTGGTCTATGCATCATCTTCATTCAAAACCGGCTAATTGTTTGCGCTTAAAGCCCAGTGAGGACATTAGGAAGAATCAACATAGACGATTGAGATGATTGTCCGTATTTGCTGATGTATATTGGTGTCCTGTAGGTGATCAAGAGTCATTGAGTTATGCAAATTGTCAACTGACGAACTCCTGCTTTGGAAGAATGACGGACGATTTGACAATTGAAAGATCAACGATACCGAAGATAACAGGAAAAGAAACCACATCAATCACTCAAACTACTTTCACTAATTCAGAAAATACCATAGCTACAAGCACTCAGATTTCATTACACACCACAGACGAATCATCAACAGAAACTACATCTAGCAGTTGCACCTCACCAGACGGTGTCACTACATCCTACACACCAACACCAATCTCAACAGCCAAACAACTCACTAAAGTTACCAAAAGAAAATCACAAACAACAAATGAAGTCGCAGAAGAATCGCCGGTCCATGACGACAACTACTGAACTGAAATCAACCTACGACTTGAAATCATCCGAAGGTAAAATTCTGAAATCTACTCAAAATGTTACAAATTGTATTTACAGTCAAATTATGCGTTTATTATAGTAAACTATATTATAATACAATATTAAGAGTAATATTAAAAGTGACATTAGGCATGAGTAGGCCAAATATTATTGAGTCTAATGGTGTTGAGGTAAATGCCTTTACCTCACAACATGCAGAGTTGTATGGTCTCGGACTCGAGATAGATTTTTTCATGTCTCAGTCTCGCTCTCGGAACCTTTCGGTCTTTCGGTTTCGGTCTCAGTCTCGAGGTTATTTCTTGACTTTTTGGAAACTGTCTTGAAGCAAAAGTCTTGTTTTGCTGTAGAAGCGATCTCTATTAGTTCTCGCGTAAACTGTCTTTCGTTCTGAACTTATTGCGCTATAAAATTGTCTGGTGCCGTTGTGATAACTAGTAAGTCGGAAGTGCTAAACACACCGGAAGTTTATAAAAGCGGTTTTTCTGGTTAACACTAACTTAACAGGAATTGAAACTGACCAATTTTTACTTTATTTCGATTGCCTATAAGCGCACAAATCAAAAAATGTCTCAGGAATAACCTCAAATAGTCAAATTTCCATACACGCTATTTGAAGTCATAGAGAAACGGAAGAAATGGTGTGACGTTTGCCGCTGGTGTAAAGCCACCATAAGCAAAACGTTTGGAAAAGCATTAATTTCTCAAGGTAGGCTAAGTTGTGTCGCAAATTTATAGAATATTGTTGGTTTAGATGCACGCCATTTACAAACTCTCTTTGAGTTGTGCTTATGCTTATTGAATAATGATGCGGTTAATGCATGAATAAAAGAACGATGGAATGGCTTTTATTCAGGAGATGAGAACTCAGAATTTCACGTTACTAGCAACGATTAGAATCATAGACGCAGTCCAAGTTAGCTACCATGGTTGCAACTTCTATTGGCACACTTTATTTTCATACTTTCCTTTGTTTTAATCTGCAGCATACACCATCAGTTCGGTCTGGAAGTTTGAGACGCCTAGATGTTACCATGTTTCTTTGGCCAATGTAAATGATTTCATCTACGTACTGTGTTGCGGTCCGCATCCTTTTTTAACTATACGAGTTTACGACGCTACCATTCCACACGATCTGCTAATGATAACTGTTGTGGATGAGATTAAACTTAAGGATAACTTCACATATCCTGTCATTATGGTTGACAGTGAAAACACGAATACTGTCTACATTTACGATAGGAAATGCAAATGCATCTGGAAGATTGACACGGATAGGAATGAAGTTGACGAATGGCTGTCGGAACTGGGTGATGAATTCAGTTTGTCGGTAACCAATGACAATCATCTACTGGTGTCGAAAGTCTCTGCAGATCTTCTGTATTTAGAGATTTACGATCAAAATGCGAAACTTGTAAGAAGTGTTTTACTTCCCAGCGGCATCAAAGGCCCACTCCGTGCCATTCAGAAATCCAATGGAGAATTCATCGTCAGCCACAAATCAAAAGAGAACTATGAGATGTGTGTAAGTTTCTTAAGCACTGATGGGCAAATTATCAGTCAGTTTAGGCTAAGAGAAACGGTTGGTTTTAAGGATGCGCAATTGTTTTACTCAGGAAGCGACGGTAAACTATATGCAGCTGAAAGGTTAGGTGAGAACGTATATATGTATGACTGGAGCATGGAAAACTGGAACTTAACTGATCTTAGTTTCGTTATCAGCAACAGCTCGGACGAGATGTCTAGAAAGATTATAGGTTTCAGAAGAACTGATGGGTATATTTTCGGTGGCATCAAGGAATTGCGTAACAAGCAGGTCGTTCGATTGTTTTGGGATAACAACAACAAAAATCTTTTTGTGGTTGATAATATCTTAGGGAATATATATCTATTTGACATCAAAACTCTTAAGTGGAGTCAAGTGGGTAGAATAGGCCTAGGCCTACTGCTCAATGTCTTGCATTACGACACAAAGAGAAAGCTGTTCATTTCTCTTTTTAATAATAATGTGGAGATTTGGGCATTGGACAAATACTAATCGCCAAAGACAATCACGAGATTCAAGCATTGGCGACATTTCCTTGACTCGACTTATGAGCAGCTATGGTCAGTCACTTCCTTCGCATCCATTTAATATATCTGCGCTCAGCTGGCGTCAGTTTTGTTAATAAGTTATAAATACAGAGGCTACTCACCTCATCATACATAATTGCGTAAATATGAGCTCTTGTTGTAAATGTTTGCTAATCAAGAGCCACATTTCATAAAATAACGTGGAATAGTAAACTATTCAATAGGCAAGGGAAACTTAATACTCTCGTTAGAAACCTTTTAAACGCTGTTAAACGAAACTATCAGGTCTATTAGTAAAGCAAGACTACTAATATCAACAAATAGCTACTTACTTACTTACTTTACTAACTAGCAATAGCCTACATATTATTATTAATAATATTAAAAGATAAACAATGAATACTGTTAATTTTGTATTTTGCTATTAGGCCTATTTATTGGGAATACATTTAGGCTACTTCATCTGTGTTGAACTCTGCAGCTCAGTCAACTTGTGAGTTTCCGCAATATGGTCACGTATCTAACTATATACGAAGAAGCATCGAGTTTAAGATCCTTATGCCGATACGTGGCTGAATGGTCCGTTGTGCTACAGCCTACCTTAGAGACCTATGTGCGCTTTCCAATGTCATCAATCCCTGGTCGTAAACCTCTTCGTTCTGCAACATATGGCAATCAGTTTGTTCCACCGTCATGCACCGCCGCGATGCAACTGGAAGCTTTGTAGTTGTCGGTCCGTCATTGTGGAAGAGGCTTCCAGGCAATTTGCGACATGAACTCCTTTTTCTACTTTCCATGCCTCTATTTCACAAGTGGTTCAAGGCCATTCTGTGGTCTTGAAAAAAAACAGGTCGCTTTACCACAAACGAGTTTTCTTGAAGAGGAGTTTATTGAATTAAGCACTTAGCCTACCTGCCAGTTGCGCTTAGGGATCCTGATATGTCTCGAGCGTTCAAACAGATTTTGAAGACTCATTATTTTGTCTATGTCATCTTACTTGTTGTTCCTTCAAAGCCTACAATATGTCTGCTTAGGCTGATAATATAATAAATAAAGCAAAAGAAAATTGTTTACATCTGCGCGAAAAGGGAACGGAGCTGCTACTGGTTGTTCCATCAAAGTACAATAGGTCTGCCTATTAAACTAGTTTATTGTTTCTATTCTACGCACCACATCGTCAAATCTAAGGGTACGTGATAATTTCTTGAACCGATTTCTAGTCATGCTGTCGCTGAAACAACGTCTAAACTCTACATTTTTGCTGTACTGCTTCATTTCTAGGTTTGTCAGATATATCACTCCATGTTTCACCATAAATGGCACTGCCTTCCTTATTTATCCACTTCCGTTTCCTTTAGAATTGTTTTTTCACAACTAGTTTGAACCTGTTAGCAGACTGTCAACATTTTTGGCAATAAATTTACTAAGTAAACAATGTATAATAGTTTATATTTGTTAAAATGCATTTAAAATCAATGTTTGCTCAATAAAAATGCATTTTGTTATTTTTACATATGTCAGAATTATTCAGTTTACACTGGGGTCAAAAATGACCCCACTGGTACTCAGTGTATAAATGGTATACCAGCGCCATCTGGTGATAGAAAATGTAAAATAAAACTTTGAATTTTGTACAAAACAGGATTACCTATAAAGTCATAAAATTTCATTGAGATATCTCTTATAGGGGGTGAGCAGCACTAATGCAAACTACCTCTGGGGTCATTTCTGTTTTGAAGGGTTAAGGGTTAGTGGTCATCCAGGCTGAAATCTGGGTGATGGTGTTGCGTAAGTGATTTAGCGCATCTGGAAGGGAGTGAGGGGAGAAAGATATGAAGAGTTATGCGTCGTCGGCATAGAGGTAGCAGAGGACGAGGGAATGAGTTTGCTGAGTGGGGAGGTGTAAAGAATAAACAGCAGAGGACAAAGAATAGAACCTTCAGGCAAACCGCAGGTGAGGGTGTGCGGATTAAATGAGAGACCAGCGGCATTGACACTGAAAGAGCGTGAGGAAATTAAGTATTAGATATAAACCACTGGATGGTGTTAGACTGTTAGTTTACCTAATATTAAAACTAGCACCTAAGTTATTATAATTTTGTAACTTAATAATATTTCACTTTTTTCATATGCAATTTTTCATTTCTTAGCCTTTCAGCGCTGTACGCACTTGCGTAAGTGCGTAACGCCGTAGCACCATGCTGTCTCCTCGGCTTCACCTCCCCGGATTTTGACCTGGCACCGGATTGAACAGAGGACTTTGGCAATTGCGGACTTGATTTGATATAGCGCCGATAAATAGGCTGGTCTCCCTGACGTGACTTTTGTGGGCGCATAGAAATTTTCGAAGATTTACATTTAGTAAAACTACATCATTACCACATGGCTTCACGATTCGGTAGTTGAATCCTTCTTGCTTGGTTTGTGTACCATCTGCAAACTATTTCTGCTAATTGTGTCTGGTCAGCAGTATGTTTACTTAAAGGCTTATGGCGTTCTTGAAAATTAAATTGAACGTATTTTCTAGTTTTTATATTAATTTCAATAAATGTCTGGTTTGCTATTATTGTCCGCAGTCAAACTCAAACACGACTCAAACTACATCTTAGCTACGAGTCTACGACGCCTACGAGTGACAGCTGGTTCTTACCATCACTAAAATTATAGAGCAATTTTTTCAGATGACTGCTCAAAATGCTACCATTACAGTGTGGAAATTCAAAAAGTTTCAAGTGGGGAGGAGGCACATTCCCTCTCCAAACCCCTCCCCCTATCGGCGCTCGTTAATCTTACCCCCGCATACTTTCTTCCCCGGGCCCCGGCCTACGTGTGCTCTCCTGCCTATTGTGCGTACACAATTAAAATCCTGGCGGCGCCGCTGTATATACGTATGACTGGAGCATGGAAAACTGGAACTTAACTGATCTTAGTGTCATTATCAGCAACAGCTCGGACGAGATGTCTAGAAAGATTATAGGTTTCAGAAGAACTGATGGGTATATTTTCGGTGGCATCAAGGAATTGCGTAACAAGCAGGTCGTTCGATTGTTTTGGGATAACAACAGCAAAAATCTTTTTGTGGTTGATAATATCTTAGGGAATATATATATATTTGACATCAAAACTCTTAAGTGGAGTCAAGTGGGTAGAATAGGCCTAGGCCTACTGCTCAATGTCTTGCATTACGACACAAAGAGAAAGCTGTTCATTTCTCTTTTTAATAATAATGTGGAGATTTGGGCATTGGACAAATACTAATCGCCAAAGACAATCACGAGATTCAAGCATTGGCGACATTTCCTTGACTCGACTTATGAGCAGCTATGGTCAGTCACCTCCTTTGTAATATTATCCTTACAAACAGCATCCATTTAAAGAGTGCATAACAGTACTGTCCTCACCGCTTTAATATATCTGAGCTCAGCTGGCGTTAATTTTGTTAATAAGTTATAAATACAGAGGCTACTCACCTCATCATACATAATTGCGTAATAAATTATGAGCTCTTGTCGTAAATGTTTGCTAATCAAGAGCCACATTTCATAAAATAACGTGGAATAGTAAACTATTCAATAGGCAAGGGAAACTTAATACTCTCGTTAGAAACCTTTTAAACGCTGTTAAACGAAACTATTAGGTCTATTAGTAAAGCAAGACTACTAATATCAACAAATAGCTACTTACTTACTTACTTTACTAACTAGCAATAGCCTACATAATTATTATTAATAATATTAAAAGATAAACAATGAATACTGTTAATTTTGTATTTTGCTATTAGGCCTATTTCTTGGGAATACATTTAGGCTACTTCATCTGTGTTGAACTCTGCAGCTCAGTCAACTGGTGAGATTCCGCAGTATGGTCATATATATATAAACTACATGCGAAGAAGCATCGAGTTCAAGATCCTTATGCCGATACGTGGCTGAATGGTCCGTTGTGCTACAGCCTACCTTAGAGACCTATGTGCGCTTTCCAGTGTCATCATTACCTGGTCGTAAACCTCTTCGTTCTGCAACATGTGGCAATCAGTTTGCTCCACCGTCGTGGACCGCCGCGATGCAACTGGAAGCTTTGCAGTTTTCGGTCCGTCATTGTGGAAGAGGCTCCCAGGCAATTTGCGACATGAGCTTCTTTGTCTACTTTCTATGTCTCTATGTCACAAGCGGTTCAAGGCCATTCTGTGGTCTTGCAAAAACAGGTCGTTTTACCACAAACGAGTGTTCGTGAAGAAGAGTTTATAAAATTAAGCACTTACCTGCCAGTTGCGCTTAGGGATCCTGAAGTTGCTCGAGCGTTTTAAAAGATTTTGAAAACTCATCTGCTTATGTCATCTTACTTGTTCTTCCTTCAAAGTACAATATGACTGCTTAATATAATAAATAAATCAAAAGACAATTGTTTACATCTGCGCGAAAAGGGAATGGAGCTACTACTGGTTGTTCCATCAAAGCACAATAGGTCTGCTTAGGCTAGTTTATTGTTCACAGTGTTTTAACTGTATTATCAAACGCATACGAATGTAGAACCCTTGCTATATATGCGGAATTATCATTATTTGATTTGTGTGTTGTGTGATGCTTCAATTAACAGTATCATACAATCAAACAATCAATAAAACCAACCAACCACCCATCAATCAAAATGAAGCGTATAATTTAAACTGAAATAGGCCTATAATAAATTTTTTCAAGAGTTTAGGCCTATTAATATATATCAGCTGTGCAAGGATGCTACATTTCTAAGAGTCGTTACTGGTTAAAAATGACAAATAAAGATCGAACACACTTTATTTGCTAAAACATTTAAACATTAACATCATCGTTACCATCAGAACTGACGATGTGTGAAATTATCGTTGCAATTACTCTGTGATTGCATTTACGGAACAGTAACAGCGTGAGAGTACAACTATGTAAAACTTGAACTGAGTGAAAACACGAACAAAGCTACAGTAGATCATGTGAAGTATACACGCAGTGCAATAACAAAAACAGTTCGATAGAGTTAAGGTGCTTATAACTAGACATAAGAAATAGAACTATCTAAAATGAACTAAAAGTGTTACAAAAAACGCAAAACTAAAGCAGGATCCTTGAATATGTCCAGTCCTGCAGGAATACTCAGTTGTACTGTACTAAAGCTCTTACTTTGAATTCAAAACTGATATGCATGAATTCGTTCGTGCATATCATCATAGATTGAGTTGCTCCTAAGTCCACACTTCCATTTTCATTCTGTGTTCGCCAACGTCAACAACGTCAGATATTTCAGGTAATTTCTGGTTGAGACATTTGTTTCTTCGTAGACTCGAAGATCAAGAAAAATGTTTTTTACAAACCTTATGTTTTCTCTAGATTAAGGGTTAATTCATGTATTTCTAATAAACTGCATAAACATTTTTCTGACGTACCTGAAAAATGGCGTGATAATGTTCTCTGGTAACTGGAATTTGTATGGTCTTCTCAAGTATGGATTCCAACATAATTAGGCAGACTGTAAATTTTGAAAAATGATTTTACAAACTTGAGCCAGACACGGGGTGAGTTTTTTCATGACGTCTCAGACCTGAAAACCATGAGAACGTTTTCTGACATATCCGGCAAAGGTATGGTTTCTCTCCAGTATGTGTTCTCGTGTGACTCTTTAGATAACTTTTATTATTAGTCTTAAACTCACATAATTGGCAGTGGTATGGTTTTTCTCCAGTATGAATTCTTGCATGACATTTAAGACTAAAAGATTGGATAAACCGTTTTTGACATGTCTGGCATTGGTATGGTTTTTCTCCAGTATGGGTTCGAACATGATATCGTAGATCAGAAGATTTGCAATAACTCCTTTTACATATCTGACATTGGTATGGTCTCTCTCCAGTATGGATTCTAACATGACTTTGCAGCGATGAAGATCTGGAAAATGTTTTATTACAATGAATACACAGAAATCGTTTCTCTTCAGGGTGGGTTCTTTCATGATTTTTCAGACCTGAAATGCTTGAGAATGTTTTCTGACATATCCGACAACGGTATGGTTTCTCTCCAGTATGCTTTCTCATATGACTCTTTAGACAACTTTCATACTTAGATTTAAATTCACATAACTGACATTTGTACGGTTTCTCTCCGGTATGAATTCTTATATGCCGTGTTAGATTTGAACAGTGGGAAAAACGTTTTTTACATTCTTGGCATTGGTAAGGCATCTCTCCAGTGTGGATTCTTGCATGAATCCTTAAATATGAAGGCTGAGAAAAACGTTTTTGACATACTAGGCATTTGTTAGATTTCTCTCCGGTATGAATTCGTGCATGACGTGTTAGATTTGAAGATAGGGAAAAACGCTTTTGACATACTTGACATTGATAAGGCATCTCTAATATGGTTCTGTAGACTGTAAAATCAAGAAAATATTTGTTTACACTGTTCGCACTGAAACAGTTTCTATCCAGTATGAGGTGTAGTGTGTGTTTCCAGACAAACAAGGCAAAGACATGCTTTTTCTCCAGTATGGATTCTCTTGTGCTTCTGCAGGTTATCGATGTGCGCAAATATTTTTTGCAAAACTCGCATTCGTGTGTTTTTACTTTGGATTGACTTTCCTTGTTTTCCTTTGTATGACAATTAATTACAAATGATTTCTTACATAGCTGGGAACTTTCTATCTTTTATTGTGTTGCATTTCCGATGAAATATCCCAATGAATTCTTGGAAGAAATGCTTTTCGACATAATTATAACGAACTGTATGATTTTCGCACAAAGCTAGACTTGAAAACACTGAACCTCTTGTAAGTTTCTGTGGACTAAAATTATTGTCCAGTCTCGCCAGTTGTTTGCGTTTTTCAATAAGATGTTCACTAGGCATTCAGTTGAAATTTAAAAAAACTACATTTACTTCTCTCTTGCATTTATTCATTCATGTCGTAAACCTAGGCAAATAAAAAGTGCCATAGTCGTAACTTATAACTGGGAGACAGAATCAGAATTCTGCAATATGTTCGCCTAAGACACAATATCAATTTGCAAAGGAAAATTGCACAAACACATTGAACATGAATTTGCAGGCCGTATTCCACTGTCTAAGATAGTCCTTGCACAATATTATGCTTAATTCGTCGGTATGCTACTTCTCGTCATTACCTAAAATAAAACCAGTTAAAATCGTGCATCTTGACTCAATGCTGTCCCTTAAGTTTAGTAGGGTACCACTTTCCTGCATGGCTGAAAAGGAAAAAAACAAGAGGTTGTATGATGGAGAAACTTAAAGGATCCAAAAAGATATCGCCGATATCCAAATGTTCCCAAGCCAGTATCTTCCTAATTATATCCTTAGGGATTGTAGAAATTCAAAAAGTCACGGAAGCGGTGAACTCCGTGATTTTCAGTAGGCCTATTTGTCGTGAATGCCGTAAATTTCTCCAAATGCAGTGAATTGTCGTGATTCTGGACAAATTTTGTGAAATTAGTGCAACACTACTTTCGGAAATGACAGGTGTCACCCTAGCGTCATAGTTTTACAGACGAGAACTTGGCGCTACATGTAATGATGGTCTATAATTGCAGACATTGACTAGGTGCCGTACGTTGACTCTGACACTTAGCGACACATTACACAGCTACATCGCGTCGTTGTGTAATAATCTATGTTACTGATATGATTACATTGATTAGAGATAAGTAAACACAAACGTGATTTGACGCAGGACGTTTACAATGACATTTTACGTAGGTAGTAAACGCATCGTTTCTATCTTATTTGCGTTATTGTTTGGTCGGATCTTAGTAGATAAAAGCGTGATTTCTTGTCGTGAATTTGCTGTGATTTTCGCCCAATTTTTACAAAACGCTACTGTGAATTTTAATCTGGTTTGCCGTGAATTTTTACTATCCCTAACATCCTCAGCATCTCAAAATTCCATCTAGCACAATATGCACTGCTAGACGGGATTTATGAGGGCAGGTGCCGATGACTGAATTAGACCTATGCTGTTGTCTCTATTTCTGTTTTTCGCCCAGTTGATCTAGATTCCGAAATTCTGCGCTTCCAGATCTATTATCTGTAAAGGACCAGGATTTCAAGTTCTGCATTTGGTGTTGACTAAATTAATTATATAGGCTATGTCATGCATCTAATAATCTAGCACTCGATTTAATCTACTTTTATTCAACGCTTCAAGAATGATTTGTTGATTGTGCGAGAATTTAGATTTGCTTAGGCCCTAGGGTATGTTGCAAAGCAATGTGCCGCAAATGTTCTCCATTTCACACACGCTAACAATCTACATCACCAAAGTAGCAATAATGGCCCATTTGAATCTTGTGAATAAGCGTTGCAACTGTGATAGAGCGCAAGTCAAGTCGTACAACTCATTGCTTACCTATTTTAAATGTAAACAACTGAAGAACCACGGAACAAACAACAATTTCAAGAAAAGAACCACACTAAATTAAAAATTTAAAATACATTGGCCATAAGCAAAGCCATAATATGACGATATGGGCGTGCGAAAAATGACTTTTCAAGAAAGTTTGATAGCATGCCAATGATTCACTCGGGACTATTTTTAGCTCTATTGTAGCGGTCTTAGTGTCGTCAACAGATTAACAGTTGTAAAACAGAATGCTACTGTGAATTTTGAATTTTTTTTTATTATTTGCTAAGTGGAATTAAAATGGAGAATAAAACATCTCAAAGTTGCCTACACAGGGAAGGCTACAATTGGGGAGGAGATGAGAGAAGGGAACGCAGCAGGCCTAAAGGGAGGCTGATTGGTCACCGCCATTTTGAATACAGCAGAGTTACCTAACAAGACAGATCGGGATTTTGTAAGTTACTCCGAATACCAAGATATTTTAGGCCTCGCAACGAAATATCAAGCTACAGACCTTGAGATAAAATGACGAGCTACACAAACGACGGATATCAATAAAAACAATATCAAATGCGGTCCGTAACGTGATAGTTGCCGGAAGCACTATAATTAAAAGAACGGGAATTGATACAGATAGCGAAAATAAATTTTTAACATTAATCATACAAACTGATTGATAATCGACGATTAACATAAAGATAATTTTTAAAATTGCATTTGGAACCTTACCTAATAGACATAGGTCGCTGAAAATGGTGACGTCATCATTTTTTGTTCAGTACTTTAACAAAGAGTCTATATAGTTTTGTAGGAGGTGTCAAAATTAATTCACTAGATGCAGTTTTCCGTTGGAAATTAAAAGTTCTCATAGCACTAAACTGCCGATTTTATATTCAAATAATTTTGCGAATATTTAACATACAGAATGACTTCGACAGATTTTCAGACATTTGTTGCAATTTTTTTTAAATATGGGATATAGGATAAGAATACAGGAAGAGAACTAAGTTTAGAACTTATTCAACTTAATGCTAAGTGATATTAGACGGGTTAATATACTAAAAGTACACACCAAACCCTAAAGAAATTGTTGTAAAAGGTTTCTCAATGGAATCTGTAACCATTTGGCATGCGTATTGACCCAGTAAAAGTCTACTCAATTCTATCCAAATGAATCCATCCATCGATCCATCCATCCATCCGTCCTGCCGTCCATCCAAACATCCATCCACCCATCCGTCTATTTCTATCTTTCTCTATCTATGTCCTTGTCTCTATCTATCTCTATCTCTTTGCCTACCCTATCTCTATCTTTAGTCGTTGTCTCTATCTGTCTGTGCCTCTGTGTCTGTCTCCTTCCTTCTATCCGCCTCCATCTCCATCTCTGCCTTCTGGCAGTCCGCTGCTATTTCCGATCTCTTGACCACATTGGTGGAATGTTTTCCGTCAACAATTACAGGAGTTTGTCCAGATGAATAGTTGAAAGTAAAGGAAATGAATGTTCTGCCAATTGCGCTTAGGTATCCTGATATAACTCAAGCGTTTTAAAAGATTTTGAAGACTCATTTGTCTATGTCATCTTGCTTGTTCTTCCATCAAAGTACAATATCACTGCTTAGGCTGATAATAAAATGCAAATCAAGAGATTGCTTAGATCTGGTAAAAGGGGAATATACTGTTATTACTTGTTGTTCCTTCAAAGTACAATATGTCTCTCTTAAGCTAGTTTATTGTTCACAGTATTTTAGCTGTATTATCTGGCGCATGCGAATGTAGAACCTTTGCTTTAATCAGAATTATCATTAACTCATTCATAGAAAATATATATAGCGCCACTTGGAAGGGACCTACTCAGAGGCAATCGAACGAATTCATTCAGTATTTGATTTGCGTAATGTGATGTTTCAATAAACAGTAGGCTATCAATCAATCAATCAATCAATCAAACTAAAGCGAAAAGACCTAAACCAAAATATAATAAATTCATACAAGAGGAGTTGATTGAAGGGAATATAGGCCTATTGGGTGAAACATATACATGTCTAATGTTAACTAGCCTATGTTGTGGCCAATTTATTGCGGATCTTTTCCACCCTCAGTTGTACATGGTTGCTACATTTCTAAGAGTCGTTACTGGTTAACTAAGACAAATAAAGGTGGAACAAACTTTATTTGCTAAAACATTTAAACATTAACAGCATCGTTACCAACAGCACTGACTATGTGTGAAATTATCGTTGGAATTACTTTGTGATTGCATTTACGAAATAGTAATAGCGTCAGAGTACGGAGTACAACTAGCCTGTGTAAAACTTGAGTGGAAACACGAACAAAATAACAGTAGATCATTTGAAGTATACCAGCAGCGCAGTAACAAAAACGTTTCGATAAAGTTAAGGTGCTTATAACCAGACATTAGAATTATAGGACAAATTGAACTAAAAGTGCCACAAAAACGCAAACCAAAAGCAGAATCCTTGAATAGGTTATGTCCAATCCTGTAGGAATACTCGGTCGTACATACTGCGCTACAGCTCTTACTCTGTACAAAAATGATCTGAATGAATAATTCGTTCATGCGCATCATCATAGATTGAGTAGTTCCACAGTTCAGAATTCCATTTTCTTCTTTGTTCACAAACTGTTCTTTGTGAAGTCAACAACGTCAAATATTCCAGGTAACTCTGTATACATGAAGATCGTTTAAATGTCTTTTTTTACCAACCTCATGGTTTCTCTCCCTGTATGGTTCATTCATGCATTTCTGTCGAAGTGCATAAACATGTTTCGTGCTTTAACTGAAAGTAATCGCGTGAGAATGTACTCTGGCATAACTGAAATTTGTATGGCTTTTCAAAAGTTTGCATTCCAACTTAATTTGTTGACTGTAAACGTTGGAAACTGGTTTACAAACTTGATCCTGACGTGGAGTGGGTTTTTTCATGACGTCTCAGAGCCGAGGCAAATGAGAACGTTTTCTGACATACCAGGCAAAGGTATGGCTTCTCTCCAGTATGTATTCTCGTGTGCCTCTTTAGACTACTTTTTATTATTAGTTTTAAACTCGCATAATTGGCAGTGGTATGGTTTCTCTCCAGTGTGAATTCTTGCATGGCATTTAAGATCACAAGAATGGATAAACCGTTTTTGACATGTCTGGCACTGGTATGGTTTTTCTCCAGTATGGGTTCGAACATGGTACTGTAGGTGAGAAGATTGGGAATAACTCTTCTTACATATCTGACATTGGTATGGTCTCTCTCCAGTATGGATTCTAACATGTCTTTGTAGGGCTGAAGATGTGGCAAATGGTTTTTCACAAAGAATACACAGATATCGTTTCTCCTCAGTGTGGGTTTTTTCATGATTTTTCAGACCTGAATAAGATGAGAATGCTTTATGACATACCCGGCAAAGGTATGGTTTCTCTCCAGTATGTATTTCTCACATGAATCTTTAGACAACTTTCATATTTAGATTTAAACTGACATAGGTCTAACTGACATTTGAACGGTTTCTCTCTGGTATGAATTCTTGCATGAACTGTCAGATTTGAACATTTGGAAAAACGTTTTTTACATACTTGGCATTGGTAAGATTTCTCTCCGGTATGAATTCTAACATGGTCTCTGTAGACTTTGAGAATGAGCGAATATTTGCTTACATACTTCGCACTGAAATGCTTTCTCTCCAGTATGGGTTCTAGTGTGTGCTTTGAGACTCGAAGAGCATGCGAATATTTTCTTACATACCAAACAAAAGTATGAATTTTCTCCTGTATGGATTCTCATGTGCCTCTGTAGTTCACAGGCGCGCCTAAATATCTTTTCGCAAAGCTCACATTCGCCTGTCTTTGATTTGGAATGGCTTTCCTTGTTTTCCTTCGTATGATTATCCAGCACAAATGATTTCTGACATACTTGGGAACTGTCTATCTCTTCTTGTGTTTCATATCGGATGGCATATGCTGGTGAATGCTTGGTAGAAATGCTTTTCGACATCATTAATTATTATGAATTGTCTGAGTGTTGTGCTTCAGTTATGATTTTTGCACAAAGCCAGAGTTTAAAACTATGTACTTCTTTTAAGTTTTATGGACTGAAATTATTCTTCAACCTTGCCAGTTGTTTGCCTTTTCAGTATTTAGCTCACTAAGCAGCCAGTAGAAATCTAAAACAGTACAGCATCGTAGTCGCAATATAAAAGACACATTATTATGGGAGACAGAATCAGAATTCCGCCAGCTTGATCGCCTAAGACACAATATCAATTTGCAATAAACACATTGAACATCAATATTCAGTCCGTATTCCACTATCTAAAATAGTCCTTGAACAGTAGGCCTATGTTTAATTCGTTGGTATGCTACTTGTTGGTCATTACCTGAATCAAAACGCGTAAAAATCATCGTGCAGCTTGATTCATTGCTGCCACTTAAGTTTAGTAGGATACCGTCTTTCTGCGTGGATGAAGCGAAATTAAACCACACGAAGATGCATGATGGAGAAATTTAAAGTTTCCAAAGGATATTGACGATATCCCAAAATTACCAAGCCCACATATTAAGGCCATATCCTTAATCGCCATAACGCTAATACTTCCATCTTGCACTGCTGACACTGCTAGACAGGATTGATGAGGCAGATGGGGACAACTAAATCAGAGTATGAGTGTCTCGATTTTTGTTTTCGCTCAATTGATCTCGAGTCCATAACTTTGCGCTTCAAGATTCATTACCTCCAATGACAGAACCAGAGTTTAAAGCGTTGCAATTCTTGTTGAATAATTACATATTTCATGCATCTAGTATGCTAGCACTCGATTTAAACTACCTTTATTCTATGTTGTAAGAATTATTTAATAATTGTAATTATAAATTAGGCCTATTTGGTCATTATGTCAAATATGTCTTAAGGGAATTTTGAAAAGCAATTTGCCGTGAATTTTCTCGATTTCATTAGCCCCAACACGCACACAATCTATTATCCAGTATGGCAAATGATGGTCCATTTGTTTCAAGAACAGATGTCAACCGACTTGAATCTTGAAGTAAAAGCAGGAAGAATAAGCTTTGCTGATGCAGTAGAGCGCAAGTAGGCCTAAAGTCGTTTAGACTGTTGCTTACAAAATCTATAGCCTTTGTGTGGAACTAAAGAACCAAGGAAGAAGTCTCAATTTGAGGTAGAAAACCAAATTAAATGAAAAATTCAAAATACATTCCAAATTCAAAGCCATTTATAGCAACAATACAACTTGTATTTATAACGCGCCTTAATAAAACAAAGTCTTACTCACAGGACGCGTTACAATGTAGGCCTACATACTAATCATAGTACTTAGAGAAGAGATAAGTTTTAAGTTTTGATTTTAAAATAATTATCAATTGAGGATGATCTTCCGATTAGTTATAGCCATCATAGGCTAGCATTCTATTGTAACGGTAGAGTCCGGTCATCACAACTTTCAAAATGGCGGTGACAGTCGCCACCACTTTCACCTATCGTTATTTTAGTTGAAGTAAGTTTCGCTGCATTCCAATGATTCTAAAGGGACTGCTAGCTCTATTGTGGTGGTCTCAGTTTCATCTATGCTCAGATTAACAGTTGTCAAACACAATGTAAACATGTACTTTCTTATCTGTTGTCGACTACAAAGTGGCGAATGAAGCATTATTATAAGGAAGGGGACGTAAAGGAGAGAGAGATGGAAAGGGCAGAGGGAAGGGAGATTTGTCACCACCACTGTGTACGACAGAATAACGCCCTTGAAAGCAATATAAAATTATCATGGATGTAAAATGCTTTGAATTTTTTATGTGGAATAACCGAACAGATATTTAGGGAGATTTATTTTTTCTACCCGTAAGCAGCCATATTGACGAACTAAACGAACGACGGATATGCTAGTCGCTAGTTGTGAGACTTTACACTTATATTTATTATAAAGGAACGTTGTACTGAAAAGGAAAAACAATTGAAAAATGTGAAAACTGATTGATTATCGACCATTAATTAATTTTTAAAAAGTAGATTTCAAACCTTACCAAGTAGCGTAGGTGCTGATAACGATGATGTCATCATTCTTTGTGCTCATTACGTAAACAAGGAGTTTATATTGTATAATAAGAGGTGTCAGATTCACTCATGATGCAGTATTGCTTTGGAAATCAGATTTTACAATGCACTAAACTACCGTAGTGATTTTATATTGAAATAATTTGGCGAATATTTGAAACGCAGAATGACTTCGACAGCTTTTCATACATTTGTTGCAATTTACAAAGCTACCACAACGTACGTAGGACGAGAACCAAGTGTCGAACTTATTAATGTTAAGTCATATAATAATTACTATTATTTATCACGGTAATATCTTGAAGATAAACAATGTCAAGATAGCCAGTTGCCTAATGTTACGAGTTGTCAGAAGGAAAGTCTTAAGGCGTCACCGGAATTGGGAAGGTGCGAGGGCTAAGTTACTCAAGGCGAAGAGACTGGGGAAGAGAGTTTCAAGCTGATGGGCCACACAGGCAAAGCACCTAGAGTGGGCCGTAGCAGAACGCATGCGAGGGACATTAATTCATTCCTAGAATTTATATAGCGCTTCTTCAAGAGACCTACTCAGAGTCCGGTTGTTCCATCAAAGTAAGGCATCCATAGGGCCACTGGTCGAAGATTACAGAGGCCCTCGCAAGTAAGGAGGAGACGAAGGAAGCAGTAGTATATCTCAGTCAACTGGATATTATTTTCATAGTATTTCGTAAATGATCTAGTTTTTAAAATCGCCGAGTACGATTACTTCAGCTGTGTTAAACTTTGCAGCTCAATCAACTGGTAGGATACTGCAGTATGGTCAAATATCTAACTACGCGTTGAGTATAAGATCCTTATGCCGATGCGCAGCTGCTTGGTCCATTGTGCTCAAGTCTACTTTTGACAGCGTCTTAGTGTTTTCATTACTGGTCGTAAATCACTTCGTTCTCCAACACATTGTGATCCGGTTGTTCCGCGATACAACTGGAAACTTTGCAATTATAGTCGGTCCGTCATTGTGGAAGAGGCTTCCACGCAATTTGAGACATGAGCTTCTTATTCTACTTTCCATGCCTCTAATTCGCAAGCGGGGTTCAAGGCCATTCTGTGATCTTGCAAAAACAGGTTGTTTACAAACAGACGACTTTTCTTGAAGAGGAGTTTATAAAACTAAGCACTTACCTGCCAGTTGCGCTTAGGGATCCTGATATGGCTCGAGCGTTTTAAAGATTTTATGTCATCTTACTTGTTGTTCCTTCAAAGTACAATATGTCTGCTTAGGCTGATAATAATTATAATAAATAAATCAAAAGAAATTTGTTTACATCTGCGGGAAAAGGGAATGGAGCAGCTACTGGCTGTTCCATCAAAATACAATAGGTATGCTTAGGCTAGTTTATTGTTTACAGTGTTTTAACTGTGTAGTCAATTCCTTAATACTGTTAATAATAATGTTGTTTAATAGTAAATAATGTCAGTGCAAATTCTCACGCCCTCACATACATTCACTGTAGGCTCCCTAATATTGCGATGGCCCTCCTATTAAGATACCTTTAAAACTAGGTTTCAGACGAAATATAGTCGTCAATATTCATCCGCGAACAGCTAGCTAACCGGAGGACTTTTTCAGATGAGCATTTGACGGCAACGGCCTATGTTGTAATAAGCTGTCATTAAACCCTGGATCCATCCATCCATCATGAGTTCCATACTGCAATAAAGCTCTGGTCAGGAAAACAATGAATCCAGTGTTTCTCAATATAGAACCAAGGCATCGTCAGTCGAGATCCGCTTTCGCAATGAAACCGTTGTCAAACACTGTAACCTGTTAGATCTAAGTCCAGACGAAATCCTATACGTCATAGAAACATACATCAAATTAGGGAGAGTAAGCATAGCGTCGTAAGACAGTGAGTAGATTTCTAACCTAAGCTAACCTAATCTGATCTGATCAGCTCTAATCTAGTCTAATCTAATCAAGTATCTTCTAGTTAATGTATGAAGTAGTCTATGTATGTGCACTTGTTCAATCAATCAATCAGTCAATGAAACTTGTTATAGCGTCCCTTCAAGATTTCTACTCAGAGGCGCTCCCGACTACAGCGCGGACACTGAATCGGAGTTTCACGCCGAAGCGCATGAGCAATAATTGCGAGTGAAGGACTTGCCCAGGGTCCCTAATAAATAGTCAATAGTCTAGACCTGATCTAATCTGATTAAGGAGTATCTTGGCGAATGTTAAAATCCGACCAATAACTAGTGCGATTCATATGACTAGCTTTGGAACTGATAGTCTTCCGAATGAGAAATTTCGCCCGAAGCAATGGAGAACAAAGCACCGAATTATCCACCAGGCGCCAAGATTTATCAGACTAGTTTATTCACAGTGACTGTGTAATTCGTACAGAACAATACGTCAAAGACCCGTGCTGTCACAAGATGTCCCTAAACGCATTCTTTTGTCCGTACAGAGTATAATGTTAATGGTCTATACAGAGCCTCACAATGACGCATTGTAGGAGCCGATACATAGGCTAAGCCTAAACATACTGCAAATTTGCAGTATTGTAAAGTTTAAGCTGTCTGTCGTTGCCTTTGGCGTCATCTGCTTTTGCACACAGCGTTCGTCAAATTGTATTCGATATCACATTGAATGGGTTTCGTGTTACTGGTGACCCTTCTACATTTCTAACCCTTGCAGAATTTTCAATTAAGGGCGGAGTCAAACTGTGAGTATCGCCCAACGCTGTGACGACTTTAAAGACTGATTGGAGGGAAACGATCTGAGGCCACATCAAATTTAATGTAATTCAAAACCAAAGCTGGTCATAGTAATTGTCTAACTACAATAATTATTATCGCCTTGTTCTCAGGATCTCTATATGATGTCCGTGTTGATAATGCGACGCAGCATTTCGGACTCGGCTAAGCTATGCATTGAAGGAGACAAATTCTGGGATTACAGTTCAATCGATAGACGAAATGTCTTTTGCTGAATAAAATAGAAAACTATTTAAATAGAATCAGTTCTAGTTTAAGATTTCGATCGTGAACGTCCTTACTTACTTACGATCGAGCGCCAACAACTTGCACAGTTTAGGATTCGCATCAATTAACTATTTACTTATTGCCTGACAAAATGTTTCGAGTATTTTGTACGGCGATTATTTTCTTAAATAGCGCAATATTTAGGCAGTAAGTATAATGATCTTTTTCACACATACACATTCGCTATCGTAATCTGAGCTTAGATTTAACCATTTAGTTTACTTCTTCAATAAAATAATATAATCTAAGCGAGTTTAAATCTGATTTCTGGTTTTGTTGACACAACACTGATTATGTCGACTACAAAGTAGTTTTTCCTGTTAGGTCTAGTTTTTTTCCACACCTAAAACTATGATTCAATGTCAAAATTCACAAGTATTTATCCCATTTAATTGGAAAGAGACATGCAGTTGACAATAACTTATGATATTCATTGTCATTTACTTCGTGTTAATTTCCGGTATCAACATTTAATTCTGATATTTAATGACAGTGTTTCCCAATTTAAAGGATTAGTCCTACAGAACCGGGGACATTGTTGCGTTTGGTCTATGCAATCATCTTCATTCAAAGCCGGCTAATTGTTTGCGCTTAAAGCCCAGTGAGGACATTAGGAAGAATCAACATAGGCGATTGAGATGATGGTCCGTATTTGCTGATGTAGCCTTATGTCTTGTATAGCTGTCTGTTCTGTTGTAGTTGATTTCAATTCCTGTAGGTGATATTATTATTATTATTATTATTATTATTTATTATTATTATTATTATTATTATTATTTATTATTATTATTATTATTATTATTATTATTATTATTATTATTATTATTATTATTATTATTATTATTATTATATTATATTGATGTCCTGTAGGTGATCAAGAGTCACTGAGTTATGCAAATTGTCAACTGACGAACTCCTGCTTTGGAAGAACGACGGACGATTTGACAAATGAAAGATCAACGATACCGAAGATAACAGGAAAAGAAACCACATCAAACACTCAAACTACTTTCACTAATTCAGAAAATACCATAGCTACAAACACTCAGTTTTCATTACACACCACAGACGAATCATCAACAGAAGCTACATCTAGCAGTTGCACCTCACCAGACGGTGTCACTACATCTTACACAACAACACCAATCTCAACAGCCAAACAACTCACTAAAGTTACCAAAAGAAAATCACAAACAACAAATGAAGTCGCAGAAGAATCGCCGGTCGCCATGACGACAACTACTGAACTGAAATCAACCTACGACTTGAAATCATCCGAAGGTAAAATTCTGAAATCTACTCAAAATGTTACAAATTGTATTTACAGTCAAATTATGCGTTTATTATAGTAAACTATATAATACAATATTAAGAGTAATATTAAAAGTGACATTAGGCATGAGTAGGCCAAATATTATTGAGTCTAATGGTGTTAAGGCAAATGCCTTTACCTTACAACATGCAGAGTTGTATGGTCTCGAGACAGTGTCTCGGACTCGAGATAGATTTTTTCATGTCTCAGTCTCGCTCTCGGAACCTAGTGTTTCGGTCTCAGTCTCGAGGTCATTTCTTGACTTTTTGGAAACTGTCTTGAAGCAAAAGTCTTGTTTTGCTGTAGAAGCGATCTCTATTAGTTCTCGCGTAAACTGTCTTTCGTTCTGAACTTATTGCGCTATAAAATTGTCTGGTGCCGTTGTGATAACTAGTAAGTCGGAAGTGCTAAACACACCGGAAGTCTATAAAAGCGGTCTTTCTGGTTAACACTAACTTAACAGGAATTGAAACTGACCAATTTTTACTTTATTTCGATTGCCTATAAGCACAAAAATCAAAAAATGTCTCAGGAATAACCTGAAATAGTCAAATTTCCATACACGCTATTTGAAGTCATGGAGAAACGGAAGAAATGGTGTGACGTTTGCCGCTGGTGTAAAGCCACCATAAGCAAAACGATTGGAAAAGCATTAATTTCTCAGGTACCGGGTAGGCTAAGTTATGTCGCAAATTTATGGAATATTGTTGGTTTAAATGCACGCCATTTAGAAACTCTCTTTGAGTTGTGCTTATGCTTATTGAATAATGATGCGGTTAATGCATGAATAAAAGAACGGTGGAATGGCTTTTATTCAGGAGATGAGAACTCAGAATTTCACGTGACTAGCAACGATTAGAATCACAGACGCAGTCCAAGTTGGCTACCACGGTTGCAACTTCTATTGGCACACTTTATTTTCATACTTTCCTTTGTTTTAATCTGCAGCATACACCATCAGTTCGGTCTGGAAGTTTGAGACGCCTAGATGTTACCATGTTTCTTTGGCCAAGGTAAATGATTTCATCTACGTACTGTGTTGCGGTCCGCATCCTTTTTTAACTATACGAGTTTACGACGCTACCATTCCACACGACCTGCTAATGATGACTGTTGTGGATGAGATTAAACTTAAGGATAACTTCACATATCCTGTCATTATGGTCGGCATTGAAAACACGAATACTGTCTACATTTACGATAGGAAATGCAAATGCATCTGGAAGATTGACACGGATAGGAATGAAGTTGACGAATGGCTGTCGGAACTGGGTGATGAATTCAGTTTGTCGGTAACCAATGACAATCATCTACTGGTGTCGAAAGTCTCTGCAGATCTTCTGTATTTAGAGAATTACGATCAAAATGCGAAACTTGTAAGAAGTGTTTTACTTCCCAGCGGCATCAAAGGCCCACTCCGTGCCATTCAGAAATCCAATGGAGAATTCATCGTCAGCCACAAATCAAAAGAGAACTATGAGATGTGTGTAAGTTTCTTAAGCACTGATGGGCAAATTATCAGTCAGTTTAGGCTCAGAGAAACGGTTGGTTTTAAGGATGCGCAATTGTTTTACTCAGGAAACGACGGTAAACTATATGCAGCTGAAAGGTTAGGTGAGAACGTATATATGTATGACTGGAGCATGGAAAACTGGAACTTAACTGATCTTAGTTTCGTTATCAGCAACAGCTCGGACGAGATGACTAGAAAGATTATAGGTTTCAGAAGAACTGATGGGTATATTTTCGGTGGCATCAAGGAATTGCGTAACAAGCAGGTCGTTCGATTGTTTTGGGATAACAACAACAAAAATCTTTTTGTGGTTGATAATATCTTAGGGAATATATATCTATTTGACATCAAAACTCTTAAGTGGAGTCAAGTGGGTAGAATAGGCCTAGGCCTACTGCTCAATGTCTTGCATTACGACACAAAGAGAAAGCTGTTCATTTCTCTTTTTAATAATAATGTGGAGATTTGGGCATTGGACAAATACTAATCGCCAAAGACAATCACGAGATTCAAGCATTGGCGACATTTCTTTCACTCGACTTATGAGCAGCTATGGTCAGTCACTTCCTTCGTAATATTATCCTTACAAACAGCATCCATTTAAAGAGTGTCTATAACAGTACTGTCCTCACCGCTTTAATATATCTGAGCTCAGCTGGCGTTAATTTTGTTAATAAGTTATAAATACAGAGGCTACTCACCTCATCATACATAATTGCGTAATAAATTATGAGCTCTTGTCGTAAATGTTTGCTAATCAAGAGCCACATTTCATAAAATAACGTGGAATAGTAAACTATTCAATAGGCAAGGGAAACTTAATACTCTCGTTAGAAACCTTTTAAACGCTGTTAAACGAAACTATCAGGTCTATTAGTAAAGCAAGACTACTAATATCAACAAATAGCTACTTACTTACTTACTTTACTAACTAGCAATAGCCTACATATTATTAATAATATTAAAAGATAAACAATGAATACTGTTAATTTTGTATTTTGCTATTAGGCCTATTTATTGGGAATACATTTAGGCTACTTCATCTGTGTTGAACTATGCAGCTTAGTCAACTGGTGAGATTCCGCAATATGGTCATGTATCTAACTACATGCGAAGAAGCATTGAGTTTAAGATCCTTATGCCGATGCGTGGCTGAATGGTCCGTTGTGCTACAGCCTACCTTAGATACCTATGTGCGCTTTCCAATGTCATCAATCCCTGGTCGTAAACCTCTTCGTTCTGCAACATATGGTAATCAGTTTGCTCCACCGTCATGCACCGCCACGATGCAACTGGAAGCTTTGTAGTTGTCGGTCCGTCATTGTGGAAGAGGCTTCCAGGCAATTTGCGACATGAACTCCTTTTTCTACTTTCCATGCCTCTATTTCACAAGCGGTTCAAGGCCATTCTGTGGTCTTGAAAAAAAACAGGTCGCTTTACCACAAACGAGTTTTCTTGAAGAGGAGTTTATTGAATTAAGCACTTAGCCTACCTGCCAGTTGCGCTTAGGGATCCTGATATGTCTCGAGCGTTCAAAAAGATTTTGAAGACTCATTTGTCTATGTCATCTTACTTGTTGTTCCTTCAAAGCCTACAATATGTCTGCTTAGGCTGATAATATAATAAATAAAGCAAAAGAAAATTGTTTACATCTGCGCGAAAAGGGAACGGAGCTGCTACTTGTTGTTCCATCAAAGTACAATAGGTCTGCCTATTAAACTAGTTTATTGTTCAGTGTTGTAACTGTATTATCAAACGCATACGAATGTAGAACCCTTGCAATATATATTCTGAATTATCATTAGGCTATTTGATTTGTGTGATGTGTGATGCTTCAATTAACAGTATCATTCAATCAAACAATCAATCAATCAACCAACCATCCATCAATCAAAATGAAGCGAAATATAATTTAAACCCTAATAGGCCTATAATACATTCTTTAAAGAGTTTATATATAACAGCTGTGCAAGGATGCTACATTTCTAAGAGTCGTTACTGGTTAACAATGACAAATAAAGATCGAAAAACTTTATTTGTTAAAACATTTAAACATTAACAGCATCGTTGCCATCAGCACTGACGATGTGTGAAATTATCGTTGCAATTATTCTGAGATTGCATTTACGGAACAGTAACAGCGTGAGAGTACAACTACGTAAAACTTGAACTGAGTTAAAACACGAACAAAGCTACATCATGTGAAGTATGCCAGCAGTGCAATAACAAAAACAGTTTGATGGAGTTAAGGTGCTTATAGCTAGACATATGGATATTAGAACTACCTAAATGGAACTAAAAGTGTCACAAAAACGCAAAACAACAGCAGGATCCTTGAACATGTCCAGTCCTACAGGAATACTCAATTGTACTGTACTAAAGCTCTTACTTTGAGTACAAAACTGAAACGCATGAATTCGATTGTGCTTATCATAGATTGAGTTGCTCAAACAGTACACACCTGCATTTTTATTCTTTGTACATCAACGTCAACAACGTTAAATATATCAGGTAATTTCTGATTGAGACATTTGTTTCTCCGTAGACTCTAAGATCGGGAAAAATGTTTTTTTACAAACCTGATGTTTTCTCTAGATTAAGGGTTCGTTCGTTCATGTATTTCTAACAAACTGCATAAACATGTTTCTAACGTACCTGAAAAAATCGCGTGAGAATGTTTTCTGGTATAACTGTATGGCTTTTCTCAAGTATGGATGCCAATAGGCAGACTGTAAATTTAAAAAAATGATTTTACAAACTTGACCCAGACACGGGGTGAGTTTTTTCATGACGTCTCAAGCCTGAAGAGCGTGAGAAGGTTTTCTGACATATCTGGCAAAGGTATGGTTTCTCTCCAGTATGTGTTCTCGTGTGCCTCTTTAGATCACCTTTTAGTATTAGTTTTAAACTCACATAACTGGCAGTGGTGTGGTTTCTCTCCAGTATGAATTCTTGCATGTTTTTTGAGATAAGAAGAATGGATAAACCGTTTTTGACATGTCTGGCACTGGTACGGTTGTTCTCCAGTATGGCTTCGAACATGGAGTCGCAGTTGAGAAGATCGGGAATAACTGCGTTTACATACTTGACATTGGTACGGTCTCTCTCCAGTATGGATTCTAAAATGTCTGTGCAAACTCGAAGATGTGGAAAATGTTTTTTTACAATCAATACACAGAAATGGCTTCTCTTCAGAATGGGTCATTTCATGAATTTTTAGACGTGAATTGTTTGAGAATGTTTTCTGGCATATCCGGCAAAGATATGGTTTCTCTCCGGTATGTGTTTTCATATGACGCTTTAGGTTATCTTTATACTTAATTTTAACGTCACATAACTGGCATTTGTAAGGCCTCTCTCCGGTATGAAATCTGGCATGAAGTACTAGTTTTGATGATTGGGAAAAACACTTTTGACATACTTGGCATTGGTAAGGCATCTCTCCAGTGTGGATTCTTGTATGACGCGTTAGATTGGAATGCTGAGAAAAGCGTTTCTGACATATTTGGCATTGGTAAGATTTCTCTCCGGTATGAATTCTTGCATGACTTTTGAGATGAGAAGAGTGCATAAACCGTTTTTGGCATATCTGGCACTGGTATAGTTTTTCTCCAGTATGAGTTCTCAAGTGAATCGTTAGATCACTTTCATTATTAGTTTTAAATTGACATAATTGCCAGTGGTGTGTTTTCTCTCCAGTATGAATTCTTGCATGATGTTTGAGATAAGAAGACTGTATAAACCTTTTTTGGCATATCTGGCAAAGGTATGGTTTCTCTCCAGTATGTGTTCTCAAGTGAGTCTTTAGATCACTTTTAGTATCAGTTTTAAACTCACAGAATTGGCAGTGGTGTGTTTTCTCTCCAGTATGAATTCTTGCATGACTTTTGAGATGAGAAGATAGGATAAACCGTTTTTTACATGTCTGGCATTGATATGGTCTCTCTCCAGTATGAATTCTAACATGTCGTTGTAAATTCGAAGATGTGGAAAATATTTCTTTACAAATAATACACGGAAATGGTTTCTCTTCGGAGTGGGTCATTTCATGACTTTTCAGACCTGAAATGTTCGAGGATGTTTTCTGACATACCCGGCAGAGGTATGATTTCTCTCCAGTATGTGTTCTCATAAGGACGCTTTAGGTGATCTTTATACTTAGTTTTAAGGTCACATAACTGGCACTTGTAAGGTTCCACCACGGTATGAGTTCTGGCATGACGTACTATATTTGGTGATTGGGAAAAAACGCTTTTGACATAGGACTACTTTGTTTCAAATGTAATTTTTCAACAAGGGGGCGCTGAAAACAGCCAGCGCTGAAAACACTGAAACTCGTGTAACTTTCTGTGTACCGGTAGGCTATAATTGTCCAACCTCGCCAGCTGTTTACGTTATTCAGAATGGATATCACTAAGCATTGAATAGAAATCAAAAACTGTACTTTTACTTTTGTCTTGCATTTATTTATTTATATTATTAACATATAAACCACCAGAGTCGAAACATAAAAGACATAATATGAGATAGAGAATTAGAATTCAAAAACTGCAGAGTTAAACAGTTATGAAACAGAATGTAAAAATGGATGCCTACTTTGTTATCTGCGAGTGACTTTAAAGTGACGAATAAATCATACTAAAGTCGTATGAAGGGAGGAGATGGAGAACAGAAGGACAAGGGAAAGGCAGAGGGAATGGCGCCCAGGATTGGTCACCACCATTTTCTACGGAGAGTTACGCGTTAGACTCGTGATTTACTAAGTTAATGAGAACGCCATCAAATTTTACGCGATGATATCTCGCAGCGAAAGTGGTCAAACGCACCTATATCCGATTTCTTACAATTATGAAACAAAATGTTTTTTTAATCTATAAAAATGTAATGGAAAGTTGCCGATCTCGCCATATTGACACATATCCCGGAAGTTAGGCCCCGATGATACCGGCAAGGATGCACAGCTCCACAATTGATACAGTTTTGTAGCGCAGGTCTTGGACGTTGATTTTCTTCAGATCTGCGGGTTCTTCTAGCTGGAGACTCTGCATACACCTTTTACAAGAATTTGAAAACTGTTCTCTATCGCCGTAGTTGGGCTGGGAGCGCCTCTGAGTAGGTTATCTTGGAGGGGCGCTATATAAGTCCTCTGAATGAATGAATTTATTGGTCAAATTCGTCCTATTAATAGTGTTGCTGGTATTCGATGTCGTATGCGAATAGAACCGGAAGCCAGAATGATTCCCATGTAGGGAATTGTCTTACAAAGGAGTAACTATTGATCTCGATCATCTCGATGTTTGGAAAAATGATGATCTGGCGCCGTAGTTGTGGCTGCCTGTAGGCCTACGATTTTGTGTTTCGTTTATATTTAACCAGTTTTCATTGCGACTCTCTCATGGTGCCGAACTCTTAAACCGGAAGATATTAACTTCGATGTTTATTACATGTTTAGCCTACAGCAGACAATTTTTCGGTAACGATTGGATTGATTTTTAAAGAAAGAAAGGCAATATTTTGGCGCCGTTTCCGTGGCTGCCAGTAGGCCTATACGAGTCTGCTTTCGCTTATATTAGACCAGTTTTCAATGCGGCACAGTTTACAGTGCTGTGCGTTTGCTAGTGCTTCTCAATAAAGAACATTGGCCTACTTACTTACTTACTTACTTACTTAGACAATTCTGGTTTCACACATTCATTAAAAAGATTTATATAGCGCACCTTCCAGGTTACTACTACTCAGCAGAGCGCTCCCCACCCATCCCCGATTGAAAAGGACTTATAGTGAGGACGATAAGCTCGTGCATTGTTCAAACTGTGGATAAAAGCAACAAACTTTTTTGTATTAAAGAAAAACATATTTTAAGACTTTTCAGCGAGAGGCATCACTTAATTCATTTGGGAACATTACTTAAAAAATTATTGAAAATGTGCCGTAAACGCGGTACTTTTTCTATTAGTTCGACCATTTGTGCGGATTTTTTGGGCTATAAACAGACATGTTTAGGCGACAGCTAGCATTTCTTGTCAATAAGTCTTCATTATCGGCGATCTAATCGTCAATTAAGGATTGTTTTCACATAATTTATTTCACTTTAAATTGTGCGAAAGCGTCTATTTTCTTGTTTGGATGTAATAAAACTTCATATATTTTAATTTATCTGTACGGTAGGTCAGAATTTAATTACAGCCTACGTTTAAGCGGTGCTTTTTATCGAACCCGGCTTTTCGGGTGCCCTTGCGAATTCCCGACCTAAATTCCCGAAATAGAATTTCACCTGGATTTCCTAAATCTATTTTCTAAGTTAAAAAATTTATTATTTTGGGGTGATAACAATTTTCGGTAAGTTTAGGTTGCTAAATTATTCTAATGTCTTCAATGCCGTACTTCACGTTGGTAAGTAAGCACTCTGCCTATGTCCATCATAACTATAATCAATCCCGCTTCCATTTCATCGAGAATTTTTTTAATCAATCCAGCTTCCATTTAACTATAAAATCCCGCTTCCATTTCATCGAGAATTTTTTTAATCAATCCATCCATTTAATGAAAAAAAAGACCCAACTTCTATTTAACCAGAAAAATATTTTTCATCAATGGAACTTTTATGTAAGCAAAGAACTTTTTCCATGGGTCCAGCTTCGACTTACGGAAACAATTATTTTCATTATTCCAGCTTCTATTGCATCAAAAACTAAGTTTCATCAATCCAGCTTTTATTTACGATAAAAATTATTTCCATCAATCCAACTTCTATTTAAAGATAGAAATAGTTTCATCAGTCCCACTTCCAGTTAGGGAAACAATTTTTTCCTCAATCCAGCTTCCATTTCATTTTGACAATATAAAATAATTTAGCAACCTAAACTACGGGTTTACCAAATTTTCTAACGGTAGAACTGCATTTTAGCTTATTTAATGATCTCATTGAATATATCCTGTATTTTAACGTATTTTAATATTATTTATCTTGTCTGCCTGCGTAAATGGAAGTTGGATTGATGAAAATAATTCTTTGCGTAAATAGTAGTTGGATTGATGAGTTATCATGGACATTTATCCACTTTAAAAGCAACCTCCCTGGTAATGTGTGTAATGCAATCATTGAAATAAGAGAATACACAAAAATACAGGATATATTCAATGAAATAATTAAATATTACTATTGCTACCTGTATTGTTCACTCCAAGCTTGATTATTGTATTTCCCTTTTCCTCAACCTCGAATCCACCTAACTTTAGCATCTACAGCTCATCCAAATTCACCAGCCTCAGCTGTCACCTGGTCACCAAGCATCATCATATTGCTTTCGTTCTTAATTCACTTTACTGACTGAAAAAACCTGAGCACATCCACTTCAAAGTCCTATCGCTAACCTACAACTGTCTACAACACTCCCAGCCACAGTACCTTCAAGAACTCTTCACCATCAGCCACCCCACTCAACCCGATCCTCCTCCTAATCTCTCTCTCCTGTTCCCCAGTCACTACTCACCTGAAATTCTCCAACCGAACCATATTGACTCTGGAACGAACTTCCCTGGATTCCACATATTCTCAGTTCATCCACCAGTACCGCCACTCACCCACCGTCATCTGCCTTAGGCTTCTCTACTTGTCACCTACAGGGTTTCCATTGCAAATAATTTTGAAGTCTTCAAGAATTCCTACGCTAATCCATCCAATCCTCTGCCTTCGAAGCTTTCTCGTCCTCAACAAAGCCAGCCTTAACAGTCGCTCTGCCAAATCTCACTGGCAACTGGACTTGGACCCTCACTGGACATCAATCTTTGGACAACTCTCTGCTCGACACTGCTTGTTAATTAGCTGGTGCCTTGCACTTAGCTTTAGAGTAACACAGTAGAAACTTTGAGTTTACGATTACAATTCATCTTCTTAATTGTTGTGTTTGTTAATTGTTCTGTGTGTTACTCATTGTTTAGTTATTTGTGGGGACTGTGGATGATCATAGCACTCTATGCTATCTGATTCTGGGAGGCCAGATTGTTTATTTTGGAGATTGGCACGAACTTGGCAATAGATTCAAGGAATGTAGCTCTGTCACGCGACTGACTTATTGCAGAACTTGCCACAAGTGACATGGTATTACCACTGAGGCAAAGTATCACTCTAGTTGTCTGACACGGTTACACAACCGTAGACGTTTTTATAAGCGTCAGTGGTACAATTTATTTTCCATACCCTTGCTGTTGATGTAATACATGATATTATGGTCTTTGCTCAGCTAGTAGTTTACATAAATGATGTGCGATCTGTAAGCAATATTCGACCAGATTTCAAGCTTGTTGATCTTAAATAATGTATGTTAACTGGTTGAAGCAGGTTGGGGGCAAATTGCCGGTACTTGCAACCTTCTAATCAGTGTCTGTCATTTGAATCTGGGTGTGAAAAGCAATGGTGTGAACATATAAGCAATTTGCATTTTGGTCACTTGTTTAGAACTTGAAAACAATTTTATTGTTTGTTAGGTTTGGGTCCGTATCAAGCTGTGCACACTACCAGTGTTTCATACATTCAGTGACTGTGATACTGTATCAGCATTTGTTGGCAGTTGAACTCGGAACAAATATCCTGAAGTTACAGAAGCCTTCAACGAGTTCACTCAATTGCGTCACGTCATTTCGGATACGTGTTAACTATACTGGAAAGCTTTACCAATCATTCTGTGAACTCTGCTCACAGAAAACTATTTGTATAAAAAATCAGAACCACTGAGAACATTCCACCAACTCAAGATGCAAGTTTGTGCAAAACATTAAATGTGCCAGGTATCAGGCTTGGCTTTTGTGGAGCCAGGCATTAGTAACACTGCATATATTACCAAATCTTGCTGATGGAGGGTAGTCATGAATTGCATCAATCATGGTTTAGAACTGTTAGTGATACAGCAACCCAGAGAGTATGTGTTCCAGATTTGTCTAAACGTAAAGCTTCTGTGAGCAGCCATTACTGCGCTGGCGTGTGATTTACGTTCACAAAACACGCCAGGAACCAGTGGCAACACTACGAGCATGGCAGAAGTGGTACAGCTGGTCACCACGACTGAATGATTTAACATCACATCACTAAACAGCCATTGCACAGTCTTCCTAACTCAAGTGCAGCAAGGAAATACTGCCAGAAGACAAAGTTATTGTGCTGTTTGACTTTGCAGAGAATGATTCATTTATGGTGCAAGATTCAATACAGGGGTTCTACTTGGAGAACAGACAAAGAAGACTGGATTACTTGAAGAGTGGCATTTCTTTACAACCAGCCATGGAAACAGCGTGTGAGGCTGCAATTGTGAAACCCTCAACCAGAACCAGTGTACGGTACAACAGATGATATACTCACTCCGGAACAACTGTATCGATGGACTCATGCTAACCAGTGGCGTAACAACCATGTAACGAGGGTGGACAAAGTCAAGGGGCCCCGAGGTCCGAAGTACCCCAAACTTTTTAACGTGAGTTCAGCAGAAACTTGAAACAACAAAACCTGTATTGGACATACTGAAACTTATATCGAGCTCTCGCATCACGCCATCCCTATATGCCGGAATTGGCTACTGCCTGTGTGCTGTTTGCCGCTCTCCCAGTCATCCTCGCCATTTCGTTCTCCAAATTGAAAATCATAACGACGTATCTTAGATCCACTATCTCACAGGACAGACTTGATGGCCTTGCGATCGAACATGAATGTGGACAAATTGAATATTGATGACTTGATAGACACATTTGCGAACAGTAAAGTTAGAATATCCAAATTCATGCAACAATTCTCTGAAGAATAACAGACTACAGTCTACATCAGTGCTTCCCAAACTTTTCAGTGTCACGGACCGGCAGGAATTAACTTTCAGTGTCACGGACCGGCAGAAATTTTCCCACTGCAGGAGGACCGGTGTCAAATTTATGAATTATTTCTCTCTTTCGTTTTTGATCACCTAAATTCCTCAAAATGTATTAAAATTGATTTAAATGCACGTTTTTCCAATTATGTCTCTCTATTGCCCTGTAAATACTTCACTTTGCGGACCGGCAACTGAGGGCTCGTGGACCGGCACCAGTCCGTGGACCACCACTTTGGGAAGCACTGGTCTACATTACATTACTGCAGTAGCATGCATAGACATCAGACCAATACATTTTGTTTTCTTTTTTAAATCATGACAATTTGACTTTAATTTAACTTGAATTAAAATATCCCTTGAACTATTCATCACTTAATACACTCATTAGGTACAGTGTTAGTGTATGCTGTCTATGCATGTAACTAGCCTGTAAGCGACAGGCCAAATTGGCGAATACATTCCGGTTGTTTTCTGGTTCTGTCTTGAACTATTAATGTGACTTGAACTATGGATTATTGATAATAATGGTTAACACTCTCGTTTTTATTACCTAACTGCTAATTTAAATAGCTATAGATGGTGTAATGGTTAGCGTGTTGACATCAATCCCCGCCATGGGAGAAATTTGGTTCACGATTTCTGCTCCATGTACGCCCCTATTAAACTCAACTACAATGAGTACACTGACCGTACACTGTCGGTGGGAAGATGAGATGGCAAGGGAGAGGACTGGTTATCCACCCACATATATGCCGAGGCTAAGAAAATGAAGTCGCTAACACTTTATACCCATGGCTAGCTTAAGTGACTGCTCCTCCTCCTTCTTCCTCATTATTTTCACTCTTTAGTCTCGTTAATGGGTAAGGGCCCCAAGCATAGAGTGTCCAAGGGCAAGGGCCCCCAGCTAGGTTGTTACGCCACTGATGCTAACTTGTTAGGAATTAAAAAATTTTTGGCGAGTCAGGTAGAGGCAAATAGATAGAAGATAGATTATCTTGTGCTGAAAGTATACACAATTGAGGCTGCATTATGGAGATATTTCATGAAAATCATGATGCTTTGGTAAACCTATGCAGCCTAAAGGTCCTGAAAAGTCAAATTTGTGGCCAAGACGCTGGGATGGCGGCTGGATTCCAGTTAACCATCTCTTTTCTACCATTGAGGACTTGGTCACTATTACTGTGTGTCAGTGTAAACTTGATCCGACAGACAGATCGTGACTAACTGGAAGCTCTTCACAGAGAAACATTACAACAGACATTAAATTACCAAAGTGGTAGAAAAAACTGACAGCGTAACGAACATTAAATTACAAGTGATACAAAATAGAAATACGTTGTAAAAATATAGAAAATAGACACTTTTGCACAATTTAAAGTGAAATATGTTAAAGACGATCGCCGATAATGAAGACTTATTGACAAGAAATGCTAGCTGTCGCCTAAACATGTCTGTTTATAGCCCAAAAAATCCGCACAAATGGTCGAACTAATAGAAAAAGTACCGCGTTTAAGGCACATTTTCAATAATTTTTAAGTTATGTTCCGAAATGAATTAAGTGATGCCTCTCGCTGAAAAGTTTTAAAATATGTTTTTCTTGAATACATAAAAGTTTGTTGCTTTTATCCACAAGATGAACAATGCACTGCCTTTTTGGACCTTATCCTCTGTATGAAATTATCGTTACAATTACTTTCTGACTGCATTTACGAAAGAGTAACAGCGTTAGTGTACGACTATGAATAACTCGAATCAAGTGAAAACACGAACAAAATTACAGTATATCATGTGAAGTAAACCAGCAGAGCAATAACAAAAACATAGAGTTAAAGTGCTTATAACTAGAGATACGAATTTTAGAACTACCTAAATTGAACTAAAAATGATACAAAAAACGCAAAACAAAAGCAGAGCCCTTGCATATATCCAGTCCTACAGGAATACTCAGTCGTACTGTACTAAAGCTCTAACTTTGAAAACAAAACTTATATGCATGAATTCGTTCGTGCGTACCATAGACTGAGTAGGTCCACTGTGACAGTTCATACTTCCATTTTTATTCTTTGTTCATCAACCTCAAGAGTTAACACGCTTCGAACTAGACATATGAATTAGGCCCTATAGGCCTACCTAAATTGCGCTGAAAGTGTCACAAAAAACGAAAAAGCAAAAGCAACAACCTTGAATATGTCCAATAAACAGTATAAATCAATAAATCAATCAGTCAATCAATCAGTCAATCAATCAACCAACCAATCAATCGATTAATCAATCAATCAATTAAAGTGAAGTGAAATAAAACTTTAACCCAAATATAATACATTCATACAAGAGGAGTTGATTTATATAGAGGCCTATTCGGGTGACAAATATTTTGACCTTTCACTATGTTGTCGGCAATTTACTGCGGATCTATCTTATGCCATTTGCTGTACATGGATGCTACATTTCAAAGAGTCGTTACTGGTTAACTATGACAAAGAACGAACAAACTTTGTTTGCTGAAACATTTAAACCTTAACAGCATATGTGTGCCATGCATCGTTGCAATTACTTTCTGATTGCAATTACTGAACAGTAACAGCGTTAGAGTAGGTCTATGTCTATGTAAAACTCGAATTAGGCGAAAACACGAACAAAATTACAGAAGATCAATGCAATTTGAACAAAAACAATTCGATAGAGTTAAAATGCTTATAACTAGACAAAAGAATTACAGGCCTACATAAATTAAACTAAAAGTGTCAGAAAAACGCAAACCGCAAATATGTCCAGTCCTAGAGGAATACTCAATTGTGCTCTAGTAAATCTCTTACTTTGAATACAAAGGTGATATGCATGAATTCGTTCGTGCATATCATCATAGATTGAGTAACTTATAACTAGAACAAAATTGTCCACACTTCCATTTTTATTCTTTGTTTATTCCTGAAATGTGTTTCGCGTGAGAATGTTTTCTGGTCTTAACTGGGGTTTGCGGGGCTTTTCTCAAGTATGGTTTCCAACATTATTTGCAGACTGTGAGCATTGGAAAATGGTTCTACAAACTTGAGCCAGACATGGAGTGGAATGTTTTTTCATGATATTTCAGACTTGATGCATATGAGAACGTTTTCTTACACATCAGGCAAAGGTATGGTTTCTCTTCAGTATGTGTTCTAGTGTGCCTCTTGAGATTACCTTTAAGATTAGCTTTAAACTCACATAATTGGCAGTGGTACGGTTTCTCTCCAGTATGAATTCTTGTATGACGTTTAAGAATACAAGGTTGTTTAAACTGTTTTTGGCATGTCTCACACTGGTATGGTTTTTCTCCAGTATGGGTTCGAACATGATATCGCAGATGAGAAGATTGCGCAAAACTATTTTTACATATCTGACATTGGTATGGTCTCTCTCCAGTATGGATTCTAAGTTTCTAACATGTTTTTGTAGCGTTGAAGATGTGGCAAATGTTTTTTTACAAAGAATACACAGAAATAGTTTTTCTTCATAGTGTGTTCCTTCATGATTTTTCAGACCTGAATATGAAGAGAATGTTTTTTGACATATCTGGCAAAGGTATGGTTTCTCTCCAGTATGTGTTCTCGTGTGCCTCTTTAGATTACTTTTAGTATTAGTTTTAAACTCACATAATTGGCAGTGGTATGGTTTTTCTCCAGTATGAATTCTTGCATGACATTTAAGACTAGAAGATTGGATAAACCGTTTTTGACATGTCTGGCATTGGTATGGTTTTTCTCCCGTATGGATTCGAACATGATCTCGTAGGTGAGAAGATTGGGAATAACTCTTCTTACATATCTGACATTGATATGGTCTCTCTCCAGTATGGATTCTACCATGACTGTGAAGCATTGAAGCTGCGGAAAATGTTTTGTTACAAAGAATACACAGAAATGTTTTAGCTTCAGAGTGGGTTTTTTCATGACTGTTAAGACCTGAAATGTTTGAGAATGTTTTCTGACATCCCCGGCAAAGGTATGGCTTCTCTCCGGAATGCTTTCTCAAATGGATCTTTAGATTAACTTCATACTTAGTTTTAAATTCACATAACTGACATTTGTACGGTTTCACTCCGGTATGAATTCTTGCATGACGTGTTAGATGTGAACTTTTGGAAAAACGTTTTTTACATTATTGTACTTTCTTGGCATTGGTAAGGCATCTCTCCAGTGTGGATTCTTGCATGAACTGTTAGATTTGTTGATTGCGAAAACCGTTTTTGACATAACTGGCATTGGAAAGGCATCTCTCCAGTGTGAATTCTTGCATGAATCCTTAGATACGAAGGCTGAGAAAAACGTTTCTGACATATTTGGCATTGGTAAGGCCTTTCTCCAGTATGGATTCGTTCATGATTTTATGTTTTTTTGGTTGCATTTACGATGGAATATCCTGATGAATGTTTGAAAGAAATGCTTTTCGACATCATGGTTATGAAGTAACAGAGTTTGTGCTTCAGATATGATCTTTACTGTATGCTAGAGTTGAAAACAATTAAACTCTTTCAGTTTAGGTAGACTGATAATATTGTCCACGCCCGCCATTTGTTTGCCTTTTTCATTTTGAATTTCTCTAAGCATTCAGTAGAAATCTAAAATAGTGCATCTACTTTTATCTTGCCTTTATAAATTCATATTTTAACCTAAAAAATTAAAAAGAATCACAGTCTCAATATTAGGCTAAACACATATAAAAATGGGAGGCTGAATCAGAATTCCGCCTGGTTGAAGGTCAATTAACATAATATGGAAACGTAATTAAATAAAGCGAGTTTGCATCAAAAGACAGTTGTAGAAGAATTATCTTTGCTGTCAATGAACCGATTTATACGAGACATAAAAGTGCAAATTTAGGCTAAGCATAGCTGCGTGAATGAGAAATTAGGCCTACATGAATTTCTAATGTGAAAACAAATAATAATTATTCAGTTCTTGATTGAACTGTTGATATCCAGAGCACATTCTACATGGCATCAGTTGACGAGCAGTGGCCGTTCTAAATAATACTAACCGAATAATAATAATAATAATAATAATAATATAATAATAATATTATTATTATTATTTAATAAAAATTTAATAATAAAAATAAGGCATAGCACACCCCTTAGCACAACACGAATAGGAAAAAGAATGGACCGTTACGTATGGGGCCCGCTAGCGCATTTGATAACCCACTCGCTTAGAGAGCGATAGGTACCGAGATCGAGGTCCGCGGGCGGACATGCTTTGTAGGCTGTTATTAGCGCCGTGAATTGCAGGCGGTCTGTTCTGTTAGTAGTTATGATTTATGTCTTCTGTCATTTGTATTCTTGTGAATTGTTTAATTGTCATAACATGTAGGCTAAATGCACAGCGCAGTGCGTTTGTCAGGCGCTTCATTAAAGAAAAAGATATTATTATATTATAATTATGAATTGGCAGCAGAAGTCCCTTTTCGGTAAATAAGTAAGGACCCTTTCATAAAATTAATGTCTAACCAAATTGCCAGATACCAACTGAGAATGGAAACACACACGCCGAGGTTTAGATGCTTACGCCCCTGATAGCGATATAAAAATTATTACGGTTGCAAAATGCGCTGACAGTTTTGACATGGAGAAGATAATTATTAAATTTTAAGGAGATTACCCTTAAGCAGACTACGTATCGACGAACTAAACGGTCGACGGATATTCAAATGCCTCAAAAATGAGATAGTTGCGGTCCGCCAGTTGTGAGATTTTACACTGAAAATAATAACTAATAAGCAACATTCTACCGAAAGAGCTATCTTGATAATCGTCTCCAATGTGTCTCCTGTAATGGGGCTCTTTCAGGCCTTAGAAGAGTAAAATACGGCGTTCCGCAAGGACCAAATCTTGGACCCATACTCTTCCTCATATATATCAATGACCTACCTAATAATATTATATCAACTATTCTGTCCTTCATTCTGTTTGCCGACGATACAAAATTCTTTTATTCTCACAAATCTTACCACACTCTTGTGCAGACTATAAATAGTGAACTTATTTCCATAGCTGAATGGTTCTGTGCTAATAGACTTTCCCTAAATTTGGAGAAAACGAACTATATTCTATTTCGCTCCCATAAAAAATGTGTCCCCAGCGATTCACTGCAACTGTCCATAAATGGTACTTTCATATCACAGGTTAATTCAGCCAAATTTCTTGGTGTACACATTGATCAACACCTTACGTGGAATGATCACATTAAAAATATCTCGGCAAAAATTGCAAAAAATGTTGGCATACTAAAACGCGTTTCCTACATACTCCCTTCCTCTATTCGAGCTAAGCTGTATTACTCCTTAATATACCCCTACCTCTCGTATTGTAATTTCGTATGGGCATATACGTATGAATCCAGACTCCATAAACTAGTATTAGGCCTACTCCAAAAGCGTGGTGTCCGCGTAGTAGCTGGGGCTTCGTCAATTGCTCACACAAGTCCTTTATTTCTCGAGTTCAATATTATTTATTACAGTTCCACCAAATAAAGACCTTCCAGACAGGCATTTTTATCTACCGCTTCGCCCATAACCTTTTACCCCCGAATTTTACAGGATACTTTCAGTAAGGAGCTGATATAGCCTACATGTACATTCCCATCTTACTAGGAGCTCTAAACTCTATCGCGTTATATATGCCCACTCCAACACACTCAGATTCTCCATAAAATTTACTGGCCCGAGCGTTTGGAGCAGCATTCCTCTGACCATTCAACAGGTGCCCAATCTTCAAAGGTTTAAAAAATTATTTGGTACTTATTTAATAAACGACATCACTAATAACTAGCCTCATTACGTACTGTTATTTTGTTTTTTAAGTTGCTCTTTTTCTGTTTGTTTTATTTTGTTAGTTAAGTCGCCCTTTTCTGTTTGTTTCTTTTAGCATAATGGTTCGATGCTAGATTAATAATTGCGCTACTTGATGAACTTTGTAACTCAAGCTGTTAACCGTCCTGCCACTTTGTTAAGCCCAGATTTAGCAAATAGGTGTCCCTGTTAGCGGGATTTTCATCCCTTAAGGGCCTTCCTTGTTACCATCTTGATAAACTGAATCTACTGTTTTAAAATATCTTGACTGATGGTTACAATAAAGTTTGATTGATTGATTGAAAGAGAAAATCAATTGGAAACGGCAAAGACTAACATGAATTAATTTTTAAACAGTAGATTTGTAACGTTGCCACATAAAATTATAGTAGACTAAGTCACTGATAAGTGACGTCAGCATTCTCTGTGCTCATCAAGTAAGCAAGAAGTTTATATAAATTCTTTTAATTGAGAAAAACAATCTGCAAAAAAACAGAAATTCTAACATGAGTGATAATGGATAATTAAAGTTCATTAGAAGATTTTAGAATAAACTAGTAAATATTTTTATATAATGATCTTGGAATAAATTGAGAGTTGTCCTTGGGTGGGAGAATATGTTTGTGTGCTCTAAGTCTTAATTGGTGAGAGGAGAGGGGTCGGAGTGGAGGTAGAAGTTGGTGAAGTACATGCTTGGGGTTGTGTAATATGGATGGAAAAGGAGTTTGGCATCGGATATATTGGCAAGTTCAGAGACTGTTGGAAAGGATTGCTCTAGGTAACCTAGGCGTTTGGCTCTTTTAGGAGTTTTTCCAGGCGTTCTTTATCGGAAGCCAGGGTGAGACCCCACCAGGATGGGGAGGCATATAGAAGTTTAGCAACGGTAGTGGCTTTGGTTACATTATGGATGAATGAGGAAGAAAGGCCATGGGTTTTGAGTTTTCTGATAGCATAAAAAGAGGAGGAGCAAGTTGCTGTGAGGTGGTCTATATGGGCTGTGAGTTAGAGATTATCTTGAAGGACGACACCCAGTATTTTCAAAGTTTTAACTCGGGTAATACTAGACAATGGAGGAGGAGGGTCAAATTGGTGTCGAGGGCGGAAAATGATCATTTCTTTAGATTTAGAGCTATTTAAGGTAAGGTTATTGGCAGAAGCCCAGGTAGAGATTAAATGCAGTTCAGATGGAATAGTATGAGCTTGAGAGGATCCAGTAAGGAGGTAAGTGTCATCTGCAAACTTGAACACAAGATTAAGGGGCTGAGCAGGGTGCAGGTCTGAACCAGTAATGAAGAAGTTGGTAGGTCCTAAGACAGAGCCTTGAACAATACTAGCATTGATTGGGAGTGACCTTTGAATATAGTGAGGTGTTAGCGTTCAAGATGATATTCAACTAGCAAGTTATAGATTAGGTCTGGGATATCAAGAGTGGAGATTTTGTCAAATAGGGCAGAGTGCTTAACAGAGTCAAATGCTTTGGAGAAGTCAAGGGAGATTATTGAGACATATTCGATGGTTTTCAGGAGGAGTTGTGTATGATGTATGATAGATATTATGGCTGCAGAGGTAGAACCAGTGGGTCTGAAAGCAAATTGATTTGAAACTAGGGATCCAAGGGGAGCTTGAGTAAGGTTAGGGTATATAAATCTCTGAACTATTTGATTTTCGACTATTTTGGAGAGAACAGGGAGGATGGAAATTGGACGGAAGTCAGCATTTTGAGAGGGGGAGTTTGTTTTAGCTTTTGGCCGGATGATGGCTATTTTCCATTGGGGAGGGATGAAATGGGATAGGAATGAGAGATTGATAAGGTGAGAGAGAGGTAATGAAAAGAATGGTGCGGTGAGTCTAAGAAACCAAGCAGGTAGGTTGTCATATCCAGTGGCAGTAGGATGCAAATGGTCGAGAAGATAGAATAGTTGGTATTGGTTGATGAAATGGAAACGGGAGTGATGATAGTTATCATGGACATAGATAGAGTGCTTATTTACCAACGTCAAGTACGGCATTGAAGTCATTCAAATAATTTACCAATCTAAACTACGGGATAACCGTTTTGTTCAACTGAAAAGGAAAACCAATTAAAAATTGCGAAAAATGATTAATTATCGACGATTGATATTAATTAATTTTTAAACAGTAGATTTCAAACCTTACCAAGTCGTTGATACTAGTGACGTCATCATTCGTTGTGCTCATTACGTGACCAAGGAGTTCATATCGTATTATAAGAGGTGTCAGATTCATTCTTGATGCAGTCTTACAGTTTGATATCAGAAGAAATTTAAATTACACTAAACTACCGTAGCGATTCTATATTTAAATAATTTTGGGAGTAGGCCTATTTAAAACACAGCATGACTTCGACAGATTTTCAGAAATTTGTTGCAATTTTTGAAAGGATTATGAATATTAAGACCAGAACGTAGGACGAGAACTGTCCATCTATCCCTACCTATATACGTCCTTCTGTCTCTCCGTCCTCATGTCCGTTCGTCCATCCGCCGGTCATTGTGTCCGTTCATTGTCCTTCCGCTCTTCCGTCCTTCTGTTTTGGCGCCTGTCTCATTGGACGACCACATGGTTTCCCCAACGTATAGCGGCAGCGGTGCATAAGTGTCGGTGGTCGTTGGAAAGGCCTCGAGTGACTTCCGTTTGGCATTTCCCATCTTCCACTTCCCATCTCTTCACTTTTCCACCCTTTACGTATTTGTTTGGACGACGTCTGCGATGGAATTCGACGAGAGCTCTGTCACCTCGCCCCAACCCACGTGACTAATTCACGTGATCAAACGAATGAGGCAGGGCTTATTCTAACGTGCAGCTGGACACAGTGTGTAGTTGAGAAAGAAATTTGTGCAGTTAAAAATCAGATTTTGTGCAGTTAAATTTGTGTGAAAGAAATCAGGCCACGAATAGTTAACTATTATACACGAGTCTAATAAAATGAGAGGCTTCTGACAATTTTCTTCTGGAAAAAAGACGGGAAAGCCCAAAAAAAAGTCATGAGAAATTTTGGCAGAATAATTATTAAGAAAGAAAAGTTTTTTGAAAACTATCGTTACTACCCCCCCCTCCCCCCTCGAGAAAATTGCCCGGTTGTCAACTTTTAAAATACCCTCGATTCCCCCCGACAGCAAGGGGAGTAGATTAAACACTGCGCACAAACCCATAGTTATAGGCCTACTGCCCAGACCTCCCAATTCGTCCCTCATGTGCAGTTAATAACATTCCTTAGAATAAACCCTGGAATGAGGCACTCAACCGACGCATTATTAACCCATTGTTACATCGTATAATAATGCATAGGCGATTTTTTTACATAGAGCCTGCGCAGTGTGAGGGCTTTTAGCGTATGTCTGTCGGTCTGCCTTTGTGTGTATGTGTGCGTGTGTGTCTGTATGTGTTGGTCTATGCGTCGATCTGTTAATCAGTATGTTGCTTTCTTCCTGAATGAGTGTCTGTCTGTCTGTCTGTAATAATTATATAGGTTAATGAACATTCAAAATTTCCAGCTAACCCTGTCCAGTCACTTTATCAATCATCCAAACAATGTCGTCGTCGTCGTCGTCGGCTTATCTAAGGTTGTATACAGCTTACAAATGAGCGATTTTTGCCAATTAATCAATCAGTTAGTCAATAAATCAATCAAACTGAAGCGAAAGAAAACTTAAACGCAAATATAATAAATTCATACAAGAGAAGTTGATTTATATGGGGCCTATTCGGGTGAGAAATATTTCGACCGTTCACCATGTTGTGGGCAATTTACTGCGGACCTATCTTCCGCTCTCAGCTGTAGGCCTATATGGATGCTACATTTCTCAGAGTCGTTAATGTTTAAATATGACAAAATTAAAGCACGAACAAACTTATTTGCTAAGACATGCCAACTTTAACGTCATCGTTACCATCAGCACTGACTATGTGTGAAATTATTGTTTCAATTACCTTGTGATTGCATTTACGAAATAGTAACAGCGTGAGAGTACGGAATATAACTATGTAAAACTTCAATTGAGTGAAAACACGAACAAAATAACAGCAGATCATTTGAAGTATACCAGCAGCGTAATGACAAAAACAGTTCGATAGAGTTAAAATGCTTATAACTAGACATAAGAATTATAGGTCAACTTAAATTCAACTGAAAGTGCAACAAAAACGCAAACCTAAAGCAGAATCATTGAATAGGTAATGTACAATCCTGTAGGAATACTCGGTCGTACATACTGCACTACAGCTCTTACTCTGTAGAAAAATTGATCTGAATGAATTCGTTCATGCCTATCATCATAGATTGAGTAGTTCCACAGTTCACAATTCAATTTTTATTCTTTGTTCACCAACTGTTCTTTGTGAAGTCAACAAAGTCAAAAATTTCAGGTAACCCTGGTTGAGAACGTTGTCTTCGTAGACATGAAGATCGTTAAATGTCTTTTTTTAACAACCTCATTCGTTCATTTCTGTCGAAGTGCATAAACATGTTTCGTGCTTTAACTGAAAGTAATCGCGTGAGAATGTACTCTGGCATAACTGCAATTTGTATGGCTTTTCAAAAGTGTGCATTCCAACTTAATTTGCTGACTGTAAACGTTAGAAACTGGTTTACAAACTTGATCCTGACATGGAGTGAGTTTTTTCATGACATCTCAGAGCCGAGGCAAATGAGAACGTTTTCTGACATTCCCGGCAAAGGTATGGTTTCTCTCCAGTATGTGTTCTGATGTGACTCTTTAGTTGACGTTTATCATAAGTTTTAAACTCACATAATTGGCAGTGGTGTGGTTTCTCTCCAGTATGAATTCTTGCATGGATTTTTAGACTACAAGATCGGATAAACCGTTTTTGACATGTCTGGCATTGGTATGGTTTCTCTCCACTATGGGTTCGAACATGATCTCGCAGGTGAGAAGATGTGTAATAGGATTTTTTACATATCTGACATTGGTGTGGTCTTTCTCCAGTATGGATTTTAACATGTCTTTGTAGGGTTGAAGATGTGGCAAATGGTTTTTGACAATGAATACACAGATATCGTTTCTCCTCAGGGTGGGTTTTTTCATGATTTTTCAGACCTGAATAATATGAGAATGTTTTATGACATATCCGACAACGGTATGGCTTCTCTCCAGTATGCTTTCTCACATGATTCTTTAAACAACGTTCATACTTCGATTTAAACTCACATAACTGACATTTGTACGGTTTCTCTCCGTTATGAATTCTTGCATGAACTGTCAGATTTGAACATTTGGTGAAACGTTTTTTACATACTTGGCATTGGTAAAATTTCTCTCCGGTATGAATTCTAACATGGTCCCGTAGACTTTGAGAATGAGCGAATATTTGCTTACATACTTCGCACTGAAACGGTTTCTCTCCAGTATGGGTTCTACTGTGTGTTTTCAGACTCGAAGAGTATGCGAATGTTTTCTTACATAACAAACAAAGGTATGCTTTTTCTCCTGTATGGATTCTCATGTGTCTCTGTAGGTTAGAGGTGTGTGTAAATATCTTTTCGCAAAGCTCACATTCGCGTGTCTTTGATTTGGAATGGCTTTCCTTCTTTTCCTTCATATGATTATCCAGTACAAATGATTTCTGACATAGTTGGGAACTTTCTATCTCTTCTTGTGTTGCATTTCCGATGGAATTTGCTGACGAATGCTTGAAAGAAATGCTCTTCGACATCATTAATGATTACGAATTGTCAGAGTAGTTGGTGCTTCAGCTATGATTTTTGCACAAAGTCAGAGTTGAAACTATGTATTTCTTGTGAGTTTCTGTGGACTTAAATTATAGTTCAACCTTGCCAGTTGTTTGCCTGTTCAGTAATTTAGCTCACTAAGCAGCCAGTAGAAATCTAAAACAGTACAGCATCGTAGTCGTAATATAAAACACACATCTGGCCGACAGAATCAGAATTCCGCCTGGTTGATCATCTAAGATACAATATCAGTTTGCAAAGACAATTGCAACAAACACATTGATCACTATCTAAAATAGTCCTTGAACACAATATTTAATTCGTTGTTTTTTTTATGCTACTTCCTGGTCATTACCTGAATTAAAACGCGTTAAAATCGTGCAACATCTTTAAACCTCAAAACACAAAGACCTCAATATCGTATTAGCTTAAAAGCACTGCTAGACAGGATTGATAAGGCAGGTGCGGAGGACTAAATCAGAGTATGAATGAATACTCTGCCGTTGTCTCGACTTTTGTTTTCGCCCAATTGATCTATTGTCTTTCCTATCCAATGTTCCTTGCATTTTGTATGAGGCTCCAAGGCTTGGAGATGACCCAATCATTTGGAGTTGTGAGTTATGCTATGGGAGTTGTGTGCTAAGCAATAGAAACTGTCATTGCATTACATTTACAGCATTGAACTGATTTGTTTATACTGATATGAGTGTACTCAACACGGCCTTATTATACTTTATTTTCGTCCTTTCATCAATCCCTTTCGCGGTTGCTCGCTTTATCACTGACCCTATCAGTGACTGTGTTTGAACTGCTGAGAGACTCTATTTACCTGTAGTGTTTCTTAGATAGTTAGCGTTTTTCTTTTTAGTTAAGTTAGCGTTTATTAGTTAAGTATTTACTTGTATGGCGTGTGGCAACATGTCCCATTGCAATGGTTGTAAAGTGAAAACTTCTAATGCACCTAGCTCTGAGCTTTGCCTTGGATGTATTACTAATATCTTCCCATTTAACCAGATAGAGAACGACGTGGATTTCTTAGAATGTGCATCTGGCTTGGATAATTCAGGAGCTGATTTGAGTGATGATTTGGAATTAGTACTGGCTATGAATGACTGTGACAGCCGTTCCCTATTGAACAACAGAGACGTTTATCCTGACCTTCATTATTTTACTGATCTGCCCTTCAACTGTAACTATTCCTCTCCACTTGCCCTGGGATTGAAGCACAATTCTTTACTACCATATTTCTCTGTGCTCCATATAAATTGTAGAAGTATACTATGCAAATTAACTGAAATTAAAACTTTAATTGAATCACTGCCTATCTCGGTCTTAGCTGTATCAGAAACCTGGCTTAGGGCTGATTCGGAGGATCTTATTACGTTTCCTGGATATCAATTCATCCACAAACCCAGACAACTAGGCCAAGGAGGTGGTGTGGGTCTGTTACTGCAAGAGGATATTGTGTTTCAATAATATGAATTGTGTCAGCACAACCTCATGCACAATTCATATGAGGGACTATTTGTTCAAATTACACATAAAAGGGGCTCATTTTTAATAGGAGTCATTTACAGGCCGCCTGGTCAGAACCTGGATCTATTTAATACTGAGATAGAAAGCCTGCTTTCTGAAGTTTCCCGAAAGAACAAAGAAATAATACTAATAGGTGATTTTAACATTGACCTCCTAAAAATCGACGAGCATAAGGCTTCCAACATGTTTTATAATTGCATAACTTCGCACCATTTTCTACCTGCTATAACTAGGCCTACCAGAATCACACCTCAATCTTCTACTCTCATAGATAACCTTTTTACCAATGCTTGGTCCAATATAATTGACTCCACCATTATTGCATCTGACATTTCTGACCATCTACCAATTCTGATCAGATTCAACTTTGAGTCCTTGAAACCCAGGTGCAATAATAATAATAATAATAAAATAATAAATAGACCCTGTACCTCTAGGATAATAACTGATGAAAAAATGGAAAGCTTTGGGGAAACTCTCTCTCATTTGAATTGGTCCTCGGTTATGGAAGCATGTACTACTGGGGATGTCAACAGGGCGTATGACCTATTTTTAGCCCAATATAAAAATGCCTATGAAAAAGCCTTTCCAATTATTACCACAAAAAGAAAGAATAAATCTTCATTTAGCCAGCCCTGGATGACGAAAGGACTTCTAAAATCCACTAAAAAAGGCTTCTCTCTATCTAAGATACATAAAAAATCCTACATTGAGCAATAAAACCAAATTCACAATGTATCGAAATAAATTTAAAACTGTGAGAATCAAAGCTGAACGGAACTACTATGCTGCAGAATTTAGTAAATGCAATAGTGAGGGCAGACCTGGAGGCTGATTAAGTCAATAGTAAAATTAGGCAATTTAGAATCCTCCATTGATGGATTAGTAATCGATGGCACTAAGACTGATAATGCCGATAGAATGGCAAACAAATTTAACGATTATTTTGTCAACATTGCTAAGTCCCTTGCTGATGAAATACCCAATTCCTCAACCTCCTTCACAACTTTCCTTAAAACCCCACTCTCGAACTCCTTTGGACTCCTTCCAACATCCCCCGAGGAGATTATGACTCTATCTCATTCAATCCGTCTAACGCATAGCAAAGGGATAGATGATATAGACCCTTGCATTGCTAATAAGCATTTAGCTAGCGTTGCTCAGCCGCTGGCAGATATCATAAATTGTTCCTTCACCTATGGAATCTACCCCCAAGCTTTAAAAACTGCTAAAATAGTACCTATTTTCAAACGAGGTGCCAGAGATAATTTTACTAACTACAGACCCATCTCCATTCTCCCCTATTTCTCTAAATTTTTCGAAAAAATTATGTATGAGCGAATTAAAGGCTTTCTCATAAAAAACAATGTAATATTCCCTTCCCAGCATGGCTTTCAAGCTGGCCATTCTCCCTCTATGTCTCTATTAAGCATGCAAGATAGAATCTCTACTGCCATAGACAGAAACGAATACTCATTAGGTATCTTTTTTGACTTGGCTAAGGCCTTCGACACTGTCGATCATGGGATTCTACTAAGTAAATTGGAAAGGTATGGAATACGAGGCAACCAACGCCAATGGTTTAAAAGTTATTTAGAAAGCCGTTCGCAATGTGTCTATTGCAATGGCTCTCTCTCTGATCTATAAGCTATCAAATTTGGTGTACCACAAGGGTCTAACTTAGGTCCCCTGCTATTTCTAATTTATATAAATGACCTCCCCAATGTTTCTTCTAAATTGTACTTTATATTGTTTGCAGACGACACAAATGTCTTTTATTCCCACAGTTCTCTGGAAACCCTGTTTCAAATAGTAAATAAGGAACTCACACTAGCAGCAAATTGGTTCTGTGCCAATAAACTTACCCTGAACCTTGATAAAACGAATTATATCTTATTCAGGTCTCACAGGAAACGTTGTCCCTCGCAGTACCCTATACTAAGCATTAATGGAACTCCCCTCTCCAGAGTTGAGTCCACAAAATTTCTGGGAGTCTATGTAGACCAGCATCTAACATGGAAGGACCACATAAAATGTATCTCCTCAAAAATTGCTAAAAATACTGGGATCATAGCACGCACTGCATACCTCCTACCACCCTCTGTTCGCATAAAATTATACTATACACTTGTATATCCATACTTAGCATACTGTAATCTGATATGGGCATCGACCTACACCACTAGATTGCATAGACTGATAATACTAAAAAAAACGGTAATTCGCATAGTGGCTGGTGCTGCATATGGATCACATACTGCCCCACTATTCTACAAGCTTAACATACTAAAATTTGAACAAATCAAGCTTTATCAAACTGGTGAATTCATGTACCGTTATGACCATGGGTTGCTTCCTGCTGTTTATAAGGGCTTCTTTAGTCTAGCTTCAGAAATACATTCCCATTCTACAAGAAACTCTAGTAATTATAGATACATCTTTGCTCGTACTAACTCCCGTCTGTTCTCAGTTAGAGCTACTGGACCTTCAATCTGGAATAACATTCCACAAGGAATTAGGCAATCTCTTTCATTAGTATAGTTTAAAAAAAGCTACGAACGTATTTGATTGGTGTTAATAATAATGTTTCTGGATGAATCCTAATGTCTGTGCATAATACTTACCTCCCACGCATGTTTTCTTCTGCAATGATTCATTTATTTTTTGGTTTTCCTAATTTAGTTAAGATTCTGATTTGCCTAATTTGGTTAAGATTCTATCAAGTAATAGAAACTACCTACTGTCATACTTAGTAAAAATTTCTAGGCCGTTGCATCTTTTTGTTTAACTTGTACATAGGTGGTCCTACTTAGTGGGATTAATGATCCCTTCAGGGCCTTTCCTTGTGGCCATCTCCTATCGTTTGTGTACTTTGTAACTCTGTAATTGTAAAGTGATTGTTTGGTTTGGTTACAAAATAAAATGATTTGATTTGATTTGAGAGTCAGTAACTTTGCGCTTCCAGATTCATTATCTCCAAGTAGGCCTACGGGACCAGGGTTTCAAGTGTTGTGTTTCTTGTAGAAGAAATTACATATTTCATGCATCTCGATTTTATCTGCCTTTCATCTGCGTTTCAAAGAGTAGGCCAATTTGGAAATTGTGTCGAATATTGAGATATGTTTGGGGAATGTTGCAAAGCAAAGTGCTGTAAATTTTCTCCATTTCAGTAGCGCAAACACGCACACAATCTACAGATCCAATATGGCAATGATGGCCTATGTGTTTGAAGAACAGATGCCAACCGTCTTGAAGCTTGTAGTCAAACCAGGAAGAATAAGCTTTACTGTAGCGGCAGAGCGCAAGTCAAGTCGTTTAGCCTGTTGCTTACGAAATCTATAATTATGTAGCCTAGGCCTACAGAAGTGAAGAACCACTGGAGAAATCACAATTTAAGGTAGAAAATCAAATCAAATGAACAATATAAAATTCATTCCAGATTCAAAGCCATTTAGGCCTATAGCCATCATATCCGTAACATTCTATTGTATCTGTAGCCTAGAGTCCGGTCATCATCACTTTCAAAAGTAAGTTTCGCTGCATGCCAATGATTCACGACGGACTGTTGTTTAGTGGTGGTCTCAGTGTCGTCAACAGATTAAAAGTCGTGAAACGAAACACACTGTAAACATGTACTTTGCTATCTTTGGGGGACTGCAAAGTGGCGAATAAAGCATTAAAGGGAAGGGGACGTAATGGAGAGGGAGAAGAGATGGGCAGAGGGAAGGGGACGAAAATATTTGCCACCAACACTCTGTACGGTAGAGTTACACGCTTCGTATCAATATAAAAATTTAATTATCAAGGATGCAAAATGCGTTGAAATGTTTTAAATAAAAAACAGATATTTAGGGATAGGGCCTATTTATTTTTGGCTTACCGTTAGGCAGCTTAGGCATAGGCCTACATATTGGTGAACTAAACGAACGACGGATATGAAACGCAACAATACTAATTGCGGTTCCGTAGTAGTGAGATTTTACATCGATAATAATTATAAAAGAACGTTTCTACTAAAAACGAGAAGCAATTGAAAATTGCGAAAAATTATTAATTATCGACGATTATTATTAATTAATTCTTAAACAGTAGATTTCAAATCTTACCAATAATTGTTAGACTAATCTAAGTCGCTGATAATAGTGACGTCATCATTACTTGTGCTCATTTCGCGACCAAGGAGTTTATATCGTATTATAAGAGGTTTAAGATTCACTCTCTGTCTCTGTCTTTCTCTTTCTGTCTGTGTCTTTATGTCTCTGTCTTTCTGTCTCTGTCTTTCTGTTTCTGTCTCTGTCTTCCTCTTTCTGTCTCTGAAGTTTCTGTCTTTCTGTTTCTGTCTCTCCTTCTGTCTCTGTCTTTCTGTTTCTGTCTTTCTGTCTCTGTCTTTCTGTTTCTGTCTTTCTGTTTCTGTCTTTCTCTTTCTGTTTCTGTCTTTCTCTTTCTGTCTTTCTCTTTCTGTCTCTGTCTTTCTGTCTCTGTCTTTCTGTCTTTCTCTTTCTGTCTTCCTCTTTTTGTTTCTGTATCTGTCTTTCTGTCTCTGTCTTCCTCTTTCTGTCTCTGTGTTTCTGTTTCTGTCTTTCTGTTTCTCCTTCTGTCTCTGTCTTTCTGTTTCTGTCTTTCTCTTTCTGTTTATGTCTTTCTCTTTCTGTCTCTGTCTTTCTCTTTCTGTCTCTTTCTGTCTGTGTCTTTCGGCCTGTTTATCTTTCTCTAACTCTTAGTCTCTGTCCCTATGTCTGTTTTGCCTTTTCTCTCTTTGTCTGTCTGTCTTTGTCTGTTTTGCTGTTTCTCTCTTTGTCTGTCTGTGTTTGTCTTTCTTTTTTGTGGTACTTTGTCTCTATCTCTGCCTGTCTATCTTTCTCTGTCTTTCTGTCTCTGTCTTTCTGTCTTTCTCTTTCTGTCTCCGTCTTTCTGTCTCTGTCTTTCTGTCTTTCTCTGTCTGTCTCTGTTTTTCTCTTTCTGTCTTTCTGTCTCTGTCTTCCTCTTTTTGTTTCTGTATCTGTCTTTCTGTCTCTGTCTTCCTCTTTCTGTCTCTGAAGTTTCTGTCTTTCTGTTTCTGTCTTCCTCTTTCTGTCTCTGAAGTTTCTGTCTTTCTCTTTCTGTCTTTCTGTTTCTGTCTCTGTCTTTCTGTTTCTGTCTTTCTCTTTCTGTCTCTGTCTTTCTGTTTCTGTCTTTTCTGTCTTTCTGTCTTTGTCTTTCTCTTTCTGTCTTTCTCTTTCTGTCTTTCTCTTTCTGTCTTCCTCTTTTTGTTTCTGTATCTGTCTTTCTGTCTCTGTCTTCCTCTTTCTGTCTCTGTGTTTCTGTGTTTCTGTTTCTGTCTTTCTGTTTCTCCTTCTGTCTCTGTCTTTCTGTTTCTGTCTTTCTCTTTCTGTTTATGTCTTTCTCTTTCTGTCTCTGTCTTTCTGTTTCTGTCTCTTTCTGTCTCTGTCTTTCTGCCTCTCTCTGTCTATCTATCTCTGTCTTTCGGCCTGTTTATCTTTCTCTAACTCTTTGTCTCTGTCCCTATGTCTGTTTTGCCTTTTCTCTCTTTGCCTGTCTGTCTTTGTCTGTTTTGCTGTTTCTCTCTTTGTCTGTCTGTGTTTGTCTTTCTTTTTTGTGGTACTTTGTCTCTATCTCTGCCTGTCTATCTTTCTCTGACTTTCTGTTTCTGTCTCTGTCTGTCTCGTTCTTTCTGCCTCTGTCTGTCTCTGACTTTCTGCCTTTTTCGTTGTCTTTCTGCCTCTGTTTTTCTGTCAATTTCTTTATGTCTCTGTCTGTCTGTCTATCTCTTTATGTCTCTGTCATTCTGTCTATTTCTCTCTGTTTATCTTTCTGTCTCTGTATGTCTGTCTGTCTGAGCTACGCCAGGGAAACCTTGGAGGCTTCACAACTGCCTGAGGCTCAATTCATCTTATACCTATACCCGGCTTATCTGGTTTGGCACGGACCAGCAGCTAGCCGCTGCTTCACGTTGGATGGCGAACGCAGGCGAGCTTCTTGTCCCTTGTTTGTGGACCTCCAGACAGGCAGCAATGAGCTTTCTCGGTCTCTGGCCCTGTGACCTGGAGTGGGCTCCCTGTGACAATGCCTAGTGCCAAGAGGCTAGTCCGCCGTGTTCTGTTCCAATCTCTTAAAACTCCTATTTAGCCAGTGTGGGATCGGAAGCAATCCTGAGTAGAAGGTCTTGAAGTCCTGGAATATATATAAATCCTCTTAATGACTGAACGGACACTGTATTGTAGTGTGAACAAAAGAAGAAGTGTAACATTTTCAGTTTCGTGTTGGCTTGAGATTATGAACATGCAATAAATATGAATCATGATTATGTTAGGGTCTCATGACTGAGTCCTAACCGGTCCTGGGATGGGCATTCGTTACCCTTGAGTAGTTTCTTAGCCGAGGGGAGTAGGCTATATAAGGAGGTACGAAAAGGGGCGGTTAGAGAATCTCCGATACTCAGCCTTCGCGCTAGTCGGGTTGTCTGAGATTTCTCTGGGTTGCATGGTAGTCAAGTTAGTTCGTGACTTGTGCCATTTTCAAGTCTTCTTACGGTGCTTCCGTTTCTGATGTTCGTCAGCCCGTTGCTGAGTTACAGACTTCTTGTTAGTTGGTCGTTCTTCGTATTGAAAACGAACCTTTCTTCCACCGTCGTTCAACGGTTGGGTAATGTATCGTTTTGATTTATTGTTTTTGTCGAGAATTATACCTTGAAAACTAGATTCGAGTCTTCAGCTTTGTGGTAGCTAGGAGGAACCCGTAACATATGGGAGCTCTAGCCGGGATTTTTTTCTCGTACGTTTGAAATTTTCATTTGTTAGTAGACAACATTTAAGGTGTCTTTGAGTCGTAGAGGAAAATTTTGAAATTAAGGGGCGTGTCTGACGAGTTTTGTCTGACGGAGGAAATTTCGAAATTTAGAAAATGGAGACACCGGAGGTGGCAAAAATGTTAAAAGCGGAGGACATTTTTGAATTGAAACAAGATGAATTACGTACGGAATTGGAGAAATTGGGGCAAGACGTGAAAGGTCTTACGAAATTGCAAATGCAAAAAGCATTGTTGAAATTGGTTTCGTCGCCCTATTCTTCGCCAAAAGCAAAAGAGTCTGAGGTTAAGGCGGAAAGTTTACAATTGAAATTGGCCGAAATTGCACGTATACAGCAAAAAGAAGACCGAGAAGCGGAAAGACAGTTTGAGCTGGAGAAATTCAAAATACAAACACAGATGGAAGCGGATGCTAAGAAGGAACAGGCACAAATAGAAGCTAAGTTTAAGATGGAACAAGCAGAATTGGAGTCACGAAGACTTGAGAAAGAATTTGAAGCTAAGGCACAGGTGAAGAAAGAAGAGATAGAAGCAATGGAGAGGAAAATGCACATAGAAGCACAGGTTAAGAAGGAAGAGGAAGAAAGGAGGATACAAGTTAAGAAAGAAGAGGCAGAAGCAACAGAAAGGAAGTTACGAGTGGAGGCAGACATTTTAGAAAGGAAGTTGAGGGTAGATAACGAAACAACGACAACAAAGTTGTCTATGGAAAATGAGGCTAAAAGGATGCAGATAGAAGCAGATGAGAGAAAGTTACAAGCAGATGAGAGAAAGTTACAAATGGAATTGGCAGAGAAAGAAAAACAGAGACAGCATCAATTGCAGATGAAGGAATTAGGAGGTTCATTTGAAAGATTAACAGGAGGTTACTTCGAGGACGGAGCACAGGGTTTGAATGAGGAAAATGCAGAAAGAACGGGGCATACGTCGAAATTTAATATTGCATCGGCAGTAAAATTTGTACCTCGGTTTGACGACACAAATTTGGAGCATTATTTACAATCGTTTGAAAAAGCCATGGAGCTTCATCAATTTCCAAAAGATAAATGGTCGTCGTTAATTCATACGAAGTTAACGGGGAAGGCGTTACAAATTTTCGGAGAGCTCTCATTGGAACAATGTAAGGACTATGAAGTGGTGAAAAAGTCTTTGCTTACGGCGTATGCACGAGTGCCAGAGTTCTATAGGAAAAGGTTTCGAGAATTGCAGAAAGGTAATCTTGAAACGTATTCAAATTTTGCATATCGTTTGAATATTCCATTTAAGAGTTGGCTGGAGGGAGAAGGTGCATTGTCTGATTTAGATAAGGCTTTGGAAATTTTCAAACTTGAGCAGTTTGTTAATTGTCTGCCTGGGGATTTACATCGTTGGATAATCGAACGCAAAGTAACGACACTTTCTGAAGCAGCACGTATGGCTGATGAATATGATTTGCTGTACAAACCTTTCAGGAAAGCTAATGTAGCTCCAGTGAAATTTGAAAAGGGATGGGCAAATGACACTGCTAATGTGAAACGAAGCGGAGGTCAAAATTCTTGGGGTAGCCCTAAGAATACAGCAAGGAATTATACAGGTGCGTTTGGCACTCCTGTAACTTGTGCATACTGTCATGCAAGATCGCACAGCATTACAAATTGTGAAAAGCTAAAAGCAAGAAATTTGGCCTGTGCGAACACAAATTATTCAGATAATAACATTGGATTAGTAGATGTGCAGTCGGGCAATCCAACGATAAATCAGCAGTATAGACCGTTTGTTAAGGATGGGCTTGTGTACGGACGACAGGGTTCGCAGCGTCATGTGGTGCTACTGAGAGACTCGGGTGCATTACAGTCGATAGTCAGTAGGGATGGGCTTAATCCTAGTGATTATGTCTTAACGGGAGACGATAGATTGATTCAGGGAATTGTTGGTGAACCAGTTAATGTCCCGTTAGTTGAAATTCAATTAGAAAGTGAGTGGGTTTCTGGAACTGTTCTTTGTGGGTTGGTGGACAAATTACCAAAAGGAATTAATATGCTCATCGGAAATGACTTAATGCAAAAGGAACCGATAGATGTAGCAGTTGTTACTAGGGCTCAGAGTAAATTAGGGACGACGATGCAGTCAAGCGTAGATAGACAGGACGCTGCAAACGTTGACGCTCCTATAATTAAGAGTTCTGATGTAATTGATTCTGTTGACTTGAATTTAAATGATTTGTTTACTGAAGATGTTGACAGTCATGTTGAAGGTTTGGAATTTTGTACACGGGAAAGATTAATTGAATTGCAACGCAGTGACGAATCTTTCAATTGTCTTTTTGATCTAGCACGGTCACCGGACAGAAGTGAACGCTCTTTTTACGAAGTTCGTGATGGAGTTTTGATTCGGGTCTGGAGAAATGTCTTGGAGCCTGAAGGTTTTGGTCGAACGCAAGTAATCGTTCCAATTTCTTTACGGCCTAAGATAATTCATGTAGCGCATGATGTTCCTTCGAGTGGACATTTAGGTACACAGAAAACTCTTGATAGAGTGTTGAGGCATTTTTATTGGCCTGGTATTTTCAAGTACGTGAGAGAGTACTGTCGTACTTGTGATGTTTGTCAGAGGCTTGGCAAGGGGGCTACTAAAGCTAGAGCGCCTTTGATTAATTTGCCAGTCATGGATAAACCATGGTCAAGAATTGCTTTGGATATCGTTGGTCCTTTGGACATTTGCGATAAGTCGGAAATATGTATGGGTGATACGTCTCAGATGGTGAATGATTGTAAAGCACTGTTGTCGATGGATTCGGTGATGACAACTGTTGTGTGTGAGATTAGTTCACATACGAATTTTTCTAATGAGTCTTCTTCGAATGTAGCAGTAATGTACATGAATGTTGACTGTGGGGAAAGAGTGATTCTTGTGAGTACGGTTGTGTTGTTGCAACTTTATGGTCAGATGACTAATGGCTTGAATGATGTATTCACGCAAGTTGTCACGATTATGCCCTGTACGCAGATGGGTCAGTTGTTGCACGAGAGCATGGACATGTTTGGTTGTCATATGTTCTTGCAAGAAGAATGTATGCATGACGACATTTTTGAAAGTTCTTTGAAGATGGAAAATGTGGTTGAGCAATTGAACGTTTGTCTCACAGATGTTGTACATGAGTGTGATGACATTTTTCTGGAAAGTGATGAACTTTTACCAGATGTTGTTCAAGATTTTGTTGACGATGAAGTTGTCTTGAATGAGTGTCTGATAAATGAGGTTCACGATACTTATGATGTGTCTCTAGATTTGACAGGAATTTCTATGGAGATTGTTGGTATTGGTTGTCTTGAGTCTTATTTGTGTGCTCAAGTTTATTTGCAGACTGTGTTCGCGAGGATGGAACGTCTGGTCTTCAGGGAGTGTTCGGGACGCAGACGAGTGACGAGACGAGGATCCAAGGGACTGAGCGCCTTCGTCTTTCTTTGGATGGTTGTGACCGTTTTGGTGTTGTCAGCTCGTGACACTTGGGTCATGAGTTGCACGGCGTTGCTTCCGTTGGTAGAAACGGATGTCGAGGGGGCTTTGGTTGGCCTACTCGTCGTTCTTCGTGCTGTCGAGGTTTACCTTGTTTCTGTACAGTTGGTGTACAGTCTTCGGAAGTTTGGTTGTGGACTGCAACGATGTGTTTTGAGTCGTCTGAAGTTCTTCTCAGACTTGGTGTGTAGTTTTGTTTTGGTGATTGATAGGCCGATAGCTGTTAGGATTTGGTGAAGAGTGTTTTGGAAATAGACTGTATATGAACTATAAAGTTACTACGTTAAGTTTCGATGTTTAGTCCGATTACATGGCTCGGATATTTCTCGTATATGAGTAGTCATGCTTAGGGGCGACGTGAGTGAACGTCGTAAGCTGTATAGAGTAAATGTTTTGTTGTATATAGTGAATTTATTGTGTATTTCGTTTATATTTTGATTGTGATATTTCTTTTAATGTGCATGGTTTGCATGTTAGTTAAGTCAGAAACCCTTCTGGTTTCTGCCTTGTTTGTGGTCCGGGGGTATGTTAGGGTCTCATGACTGAGTCCTAACCGGTCCTGGGATGGGCATTCGTTACCCTTGAGTAGTTTCTTAGCCGAGGGGAGTAGGCTATATAAGGAGGTACGAAAAGGGGCGGTTAGAGAATCTCCGATACTCAGCCTTCGCGCTAGTCGGGTTGTCTGAGATTTCTCTGGGTTGCATGGTAGTCAAGTTAGTTCGTGACTTGTGCCATTTTCAAGTCTTCTTACGGTGCTTCCGTTTCTGATGTTCGTCAGCCCGTTGCTGAGTTACAGACTTCTTGTTAGTTGGTCGTTCTTCGTATTGAAAACGAACCTTTCTTCCACCGTCGTTCAACGGTTGGGTAATGTATCGTTTTGATTTATTGTTTTTGTCGAGAATTATACCTTGAAAACTAGATTCGAGTCTTCAGCTTTATGTAGCTAGGAGGAACCCGAATCATGATTATTGTTAATTCATGTTTGGAATTATATAAAGTTTTTCGTTGTTTAGCCATATATTATAGTGTTTCCTAATACTGGATGATTGCATTAAAACATGTGGCAATTCATCTGATGAAAATCAATGCATCAAGCCAGAACAGCTCCTGTACATGTACAACATTAGCAGAGAATTCACGAAGTTTAAACTACATGGTGTATACATGTACTACTGACTACATAGGCACTAATCTGATCCGTCATAAATATTAATATTGTCCAGCGGAGAGTGCAAATTGTAAATTACATGTTTGCAGAAAAAGTTCATAATTACATTACAGAAAACCATTATGCAGTCTTAAAGTTGGAAATTAGAAGTTTGTAAACGCTGCACTAAACAACCCTAAGGATTTTATATTGAAATAATTTTTGCGAGTATTTAAACACAGCACGACCTCGACAGAATTTTCAGACATGTGTTGCAATTTTTAAAAGATATGGGAAATTAAGACCAGATCGTCGAACGAGAACCAAGTGTCGAATGGGAAATTATTGCAGTTTTAATGGCCTAAGACGTCATAATCCCCAGTGATGATGATATTCTTTAATATTTCAAACCGACAAACGCAGTATAATTACAATTCAGTATGAACGGATGATCACAAGTTATTATAGGAGTCGAATTTAACTGCATACGGCAGCCATGCAAGGCGCCCATCACGTCCTACATCTCATTACACCAACGCCATCTGGCGAATGATAGGCTGAGTGTACCTTCGGGAGGGTTGCGGGAAGAGATCCCGCTTCCTAATGCTCTTCATGCCAGTGATGTTATCACTACTCTACGGACCCCGCCCAGATGGCAACCTATTGCAGTTTTAATGGCCTAAGACGTCATAATCGCCAATGGCAACGTTTTGTAGTCTTAAAGGCTGGGTGATGAGTTACTGAAAAGAAACTGAAAATGTTTGAGAAACCAGACAGAATCGGTAAATATCAGTATAATCTGATAACTTCTATAGAGCCAGTAATGCTAAAGATATCAATCGATGGTTGCTACTTGCTACTGAATCATTGTGCATAACAAATTCATGGGGAAGAGAGGACAAACACCAAGATGGGAGACGGAAGAGACACGGAAACCGCCAGAACAGTCGCTTATTTTCGCCGGAAGAGAGCTCCACAGTTTTGTCTAATGGGTTTTTCACCCCCCCCCGTCCCACTGCTTCATCTGACCACGAGGGCGGTTTATAACTTAATCCCAGACAATGGTACCTCTCTAGTGGAAAGGGTGAATGTGAGATTTTCTATCAGTGTGCTAAGTGGATATTATGTGCGCTGGTGTAGACGAACAGACAGGAACAGACAGAGATACAGAAACAGACAGACATAGAGCTTACAACAATATGAAGGGGGCCGATAGCGACATTGGATAACACACTGGCATAGAGAGCGATTACAATACCGATATCGAGGTCCGTAGGCAGACATGCTTTGTAGGCTGCTATTAGCGCCGTGTATTGCAGGCTGTTTGTTCTGTTAGTAGTTAAGATTTATGTCTTTTGTCATTTGTGTTCTTGTGAATTGTTTCAATTGCATAACATGTAAATGTACAGCGCAGTGCGTTTGTCAGGCGCTTCATTATTATTATATTATTATTATTATTATTATTATTATTATTATTATTATTATTATTATTATTATTATTATAACTTCATAGCATTATACATATTTTAATAAGCTATAAATATGTAACACAGGGACATCGTCACGCTGACCTTAGCCTACTGGTTGCGTAACGGTCTCTCAGCTGCGATCTGCCACTGATTACAATATAGTACGTTCGGAGAAAGCCAGAGGATCCAGGGTAAGGGCATTCACCATAATTATCTGGTCCAACATGCAGGCTGAATAGTTCAAAGTAAAGGAAATGTTCTGCCAGTTGCGTTAGGAATCCTGAGAAAACGCTCGAGCGTTTTTAAAGGATTTTGAAGACTCATTTGTTTATGGCATCTGTTTTAGCAGCTGATTAATAAAGCGCATTTTTAACGCGTTTAGTCACATTTTCAACTTCACAAATCGATTTGTAATATATAAAAATCAAAAGAAATTGTTTAGCACTATTATATTAGGGTCTAAGTTGAGATCTGCTGGATAAGGTACTGGGTTGATGTTATATCAAAGTAGCCTACAATAGGTCTGATTAGGCTAGTTTATTGTTCACATTGTTTGAACTGTATCATCGGGTGCATCTTCTTGGGTCGCTCAGCCGTCCGTTCCTCTTCTCGGGGTGACTTCTCGGTTCCATATGCCCGCAATGCTACTACGACAAATAAAGGTGGAACAAACTTTATTTGCTAAACCATTTCAACCTTAGCAACTTCGTTACCATCAGCACCGAGTATGTGCGAAAGCAATTACTTTGTGATTGCAACATTACGGAACACTAAAAGCGTCAGAGTAAGACACCGTAAAACTTAAACTGAGTGAAAACATGAACAAACTTACAGTAGATCATGTGAAGTATACAAGCAGCGCAATAACAAGAAAACAGTTAGATTGAGTTAAAGTGCTTATAACTTGACATAAGACTAATAGGCCAACCTCAATGGAACTAAAAGTGTAATAAAAATGCAAAACAAAAGCAGGGCCCTTGAATATGTCCAGTCCTACAGGAATACTCAGTTGTACTGTAGGCCTACTAAAACTCTTACTTTGAATATAAAACTGCTAAGCATCAATTCGTTCATGCATAATATCATCATAGACAGAGTGCTTAACACTTCCATTTTTAGTCTTTATTCACCAACTATTGTTGGTGAAAGTCAACAACGTCAAATATTTCAGGTAATTTCTGATTGAGACTTGTTTCTGTGCAGACTCGAAGATCGCGAAAATGTTTTTTTTACACACCCGATGGTTTCTCTTCATAAGTATTTCACACGAAGTGCATTAAATGTTTCCTGACATAGGCCTATCTCAAATAATCGCATCAGATGGTCTATGGTGTAACTGGAATTTGTATGGCTGTTCTGAAGTAAGTTTCCAAAATAATTTTGCAGACTGCGAACTTTGGGAAATGATTTTACACACAGTAACCAGACACGTAATGAGTTTTTTCATGACTTCTCAGATTTGAAGCGCATGAGAACGTTTTCTGACATATCTGGCAAAGGTATGGCTTCTCTCCTTATGTGTTCTCGTGTGCGTCTTTAGATGACTTTTATGTTTAGTTTTAAACTCACATAATTGGCAGTGGTACGGTTTCTCTCCAGAATGAATTCTTGCATGACTTTTGAGATGAGAAGATTGGATAAACCGTTTTTGACATGTGTGGCATTGGTATGGCTTTTCTCCAGTATGCGTTCGAACATGGACTCGCAGTTGAGAAGATCGGGAATAATTTTCTTTACATACTTGGCATTGGTAAGGTTTCTCTCCAGTATGGATTCTAAAATGTCTGTGTAAACTCGAAGATGTGGAAAAAATTTCTTTACAAACAATACACAGAAATGGTTTCTCTTGAGAATGGGTTCTTTCATGAATTTTTAAAAGTGAATTGGTTGAGAATGTTTTCTTACATATCCGGCAAAGGTATGATTTCTCTCCAATATGTGTTCTCATATGACGCTTAAGGTGATCTTTATACTTAATTTTAACGTCACATAACTGGCACTTGTAAGGTTCCACTAAGGTATGAATTCTCATGATGTACTAGATTTGCTGATTGGGAAAAACGCTTTTGACATACTTGGCATTCGTAAGGCATCTCTCCAGTGTGGATTCTTGTATGACAGGTTAGATTGGAACACTGAGAAAAGCGTTTCTGACATATTTGGCATTGGTAAGATTTCTCTCCAGTATGAATTCTTGCATGACGTTTAAGACTAGAAGATTGGATAAACCGTTTTTGACATGTCTGGCATTGGTATGGTTTGTCTCCAGTATGGATTCGAACATGATCTCGTAGGTTAGAAGATTGGGAAAAACTCTTCTTACATATCTGACATTGATATGGTCTCTCTCCAGTATGGATTCTAGCATGTCTGTGAAGCACTGAAGCTGCGGAAAATGTTTTGTTACAAAGAATACACAGAAATTGTTTAGCTTCAGAGTGGGTTTTTTCATGACTGTTAAGACCTAAAATGTTTGAGAATGTTTTCTGACATCCCCGGCAAAGGTATGGCTTCTCTCCGGAATGCTTTCTCAAATGGATCTTTAGATTAACTTCATACTTAGTTTTATATTCACATAACTGACATTTGTACGGCTTCACTCCGGTATGAATTCTTGCATGACGCGTTAGATGTGAACTTTTGGAAAAACCTTTTTTACATTCTTGGCATTGGCATTGGTAAGGCATCTCTCCAGTGTGGATTCTTGCATGAACTGTTAGATTTGATGATTGCGAAAACCGTTTTTGACATAACTGGCATTGGAAAGGCATATCTCCAGTGTGGATTCTTGCATGAATCCTTAGATACGAAGGCTGAGCAAAACGTTTTTGACATATTTGGCATTGGTAAGAATTTTCTGCAGGATGGATTCTAATATGGCTCTGCAGCTCGGAATTTTCTGTCTTTTTTGTGTTGCATTTACGATGGAATATCCTGATGAATGTTTGAAAGAAATGCTTTTCGACATCATGGTTATGAAGTAACAGAGTTTGTGCTTCAGATATGATCTTTACTGTAAGCTAGAGTTGAAAACAATGAAACTCTTTCAGTTTAGGTAGACTGATAATATTGTCCACGCCCGCCATTTGTTTGCCTTTTTCATTTTGAATTTCTCTAAGCATTCAGTAGAAATCTAAAATAGTGCATCTACTTTTATCTTGCCTTTATAAATTCATATTTTAACCTAAAAAATTAAAAAGAATCACAGTCTTAATATTAGGCTAAACACATATAAAAATGGAGGCAAAATCAGAATTCCGCCTGGTTGATGGTCAATTAACATAATATGGAAACGTATTTAAATAAAGCGAGTTTGCATCAAAAGACAGTTGTAGAAGAATTATCTTTGCTGTCAATGAACCGATTTATACGAGACATAAAAGTGCAAATTTAGGCTAAACATAGCCTAGCTGCGTGAATGAGAAATTAGGCCTACATGAATTTCTAATGTGAAAACAAATAATAATTATTCAGTTCTTGATTGAACTGTTGATATCCAGAGCACATTCTACATGGCATCAGTTGACGAGCAGTGGCCGTTCTAAATAATACTAACCGAATAATAATAATAATAATAATATTATTATTATTATTATTATTTAATAAAAATTTAATAATAAAAATAAGGCATAGCACACCCCTTAGCACAACACGAAAAGGAAAAAGAATGGACCGTTACGTATGGGGCCCGTTAGCGCATTTAATAACCCACTCGCTTAGAGAGCGATAGGTACCGAGATCGAGGTCCGCGGGCGGACATGCTTTGTAGGCTGCTATTAGCGCCGTGAATTGCAGGCGGTCTGTTCTGTTAGTAGTTATGATTTATGTCTTCTGTCATTGTGTTCTTGTGAATTGTTTAATTGTCATAACATGTAGGCTAAATGCACAGCGCAGTGCGTTTGTCAGGCGCTTCATTAAAGAAAAAGATATTATTATATTATAATTATGAATTGGCAGCAGAAGTCCCTTTTCGGTAAATAAGTAAGGACCCTTTCATAAAATTAATGCCTAACCAAATTGCCAAATACCGACTGAGAACGGAAACATAGCCTACACGCCGAGGTTTAGATGCTTACGCCGCTGATAGCAATAGGCCTATATTACGGTTGTAAAATGCACTGACATTTTTATAGGCCTATGGAGAAGATAATTTAGGAAGATTATCCTTACGCATCGACGATTAAAACGATCGACGGATATTCAAACGCCTCAATAATTGAATAATTGCGGTCCGCTAGTTGTGAGATAAACTGACAATAATAAATAAAAGAGAAAATCATTTGAAAATTCCAAATACTGATGGAAATGTTAGATTTAAACCGGTTGTGAAGATTGCGCTGTCATCGCTAAAACGTCAAATCCACATTATCTATATTAGTTTTAATATCATCTGCCATTATCAGAAATAGTGATAGACTGATAATGGAGCCCAGACGTGTTCCATTATCCTGTACGAATTTCGATGAGAATTCTGTTTTTATTTCACTTGGAAAGATCTGTTAGTTAGAAATGGTTGTATACAGCTGAGCATTAGGCCCTGTATTAGTCCCAGGAGTCGATAACAAAACCGTTAGCGACTGTCTTGGAGAGTTAGGAACTGATTTAGCGACTCAGTCACTTGCTTATCGACTGACTGTAAGCTTAGGCTTACCGACTGACTTAACAGCTTGATGTCGACTTCTCTGGCTATTAGGTGCGTCTATCTATTGAAAAGTGGACCACTTAACAATAAAATGCATTTTACGACTTACTGTGGAGTAGTGTACTCCAAGATATAATGTCTTTCCAAAAAGTTCCAAAAAGTACTGCTCCAAGGCAATTTTCCCATTCCATTTCTCACTTTGTTTAACCGTACAAATTTTCAGACCAATTGAAAAAGGTTAAGCCTTGCTCCCGGCACAAAAATTTTAGAATATGTGAAAATATGCGAATTTGCTTTAAAAATCGGCAATATCATGGATGAAAAAGTAATTATTTTCATGATGATTAACTTCTTTTGTGAACTATTGTATGCAGAGGTGTAGTATTGGTATTTCTACTTGTACTCAGGTGCAACATGAGTACAGTCTTTAAGTACTTGAACTTGTACTGGAGACCTAAGTACTTGTACTCGTACTTGAGATCTAAGTACTTGGACACAAATGACATTTCTACAGGCACTCGGATACTTTACCAGTAAACTTTGTCTTTCCTTTAAGTCATTAATTCTTACGTTCTGCATATTAGATATTTTGGCAGTTCTGTATGGACCGCATCTTGATCAGAATTTCTTCCGGTTGTCTTGCTAAAATAGCGGCCACGGACGGTGATAATGCTAACAATAAAAATACTAATATTCCTAGAGCGGTTAAGTTTGGTTATGATAATTTCACTCTAAAGGGAAAATGCTACTTCTGCTAAGTTCAAGTTTTGTAGTGAGAAAACTATCATTTCAGAAAACAACTGGCACAACATCAAACTTTGTTAAACACTTGCAAAGACTCCATACGGAGAGGTCAGCAGTAACTAACAAATCATTTGAACTCTTTCGTGTAATGTAAACGTAAGTTGTCGAACTTTCTCAGCACCATACGAAAGCCGCGATAGGGAAACCAGCCTTCACCGAAATAATGCATTTTATGAATTGTATTGTTGGACGTCTAGCAATAAACCACTTAACCTATGGCTTATACATGAAATTCACTTGTGAAAATTGTGAGTTTTCTATGTTCCTCTCTGTTCTATGTTCCTCTCGAAAAAGTCTTCCGCTGCGTGTGCGAGATGGTGCATATACATATAGTTCTGGTAAGGAAACATTGTCATCTGTATCAAAACGCGCTTAGTTAGGCCACTTAGGTAGTCATTTGTAATAAAAAAGTACAACTTAAGGCATTTTCTTTTTGTGTTGCTCCAATAGTCAAAGACTGCCTACAACTAACTAGTATGTTCTTATTTAATGTGTGCAGATATGATTATGTCTTATGCATTAAGACTGTTAATCGAGTTTTGACTTTTGTTGTCATTTCTTTCTGTTGTATCAATCCTGAACGAGGAACAAACGTGACAAGACAAGGGAAGAAAATCAACTGTATTCATCCAAAGATTTTGTCTCACAAATACTCAATCAACCTCAGCTCCAAAACCTGCGACCTGGATCCACTCCCACGTTACGCCTCCAGTGGACACTCTCCTCCCCTTCCTTATTGTTCTCTGCAACCATTCCCTCCACAAGGGTATTGTTCCAGCATCGCAGAAACATCCTTGTTCCTGTGCTTAAGTGTGAGGGACTGGATAAAATGATCCAAATGACTTTAGGCCAAGAGGCATTTTTACCGTTCTATCTAAAGTTATTGAAAGGTAGTGGCCACCCAGCTTACTGCCTACCTGTTCGATGTCTGTGCAGCTTTTGAGATTGAGCATGGCACCTTCCTAGGCTGGTTTTGCTCCTTCCTGCAGAACCATTCCTTCTCCGTGGTCCATGGGTCTACTAAGTCTTGCTTCCCTGTTCCTCTTGGCCAACCTTCTGTCATAGGCCTTCTGGCTCTTCTTTCTGTCCTATCTTTGTCTCTGTCTGCCTGTGTATCTGTTTATCTCTTTCTGTCTGTGTTTCTGTCTCTGCCTGTCTGTATCTGTCTTTCTGCGTCTGTCTTTTTGTCTTTCTGCCTGTCTTTCTGTTTCTGTCGGTCTGTCTTTGTCTGTCTGTCTCTCTGACTGTCTATCTGAATCTGTCTCTTTCTGTTTCTGTCTTTTCTGTCTTTGTTTGTCTGTCTGCCTCTTTCTGCTTGTCTCTCTGTCTTTCTGTTTCTGTCGGTCTTTGTCTCTATGTCTCTTTCTGCCTGTCTATCTCTCTCTGTGTCTGCCTGTTTATTGTCTGTCTGCCTCTGTCTGTATGTCTCTATCTTTCTGCCTGTCTCTGTCTTTCTGTCTCTCTTTATGGCTCTGTCTTTCTCTTTCTGTCTCTGTCGACAGAAAGAGAAAGATGGAGCCAGGAAGAGTTTATGTCTATGTCTTTCTGCCTCTGTCTTTCTATCTCTCTGTCTGTCTCTGTCTTTCTTTCTGTCTCTGTCTGCCTGTATATATCTCTCTCTGTCTGCCTGTCTATCCAATATCTCTTTTTGTCTTTGTCCTTCTGTCTGTCTTGCTGTTTCTGTCTTTGTCTGTCTGCATTTGCCTTTATTTTTTGTCATACTTTGTCTCTATCTCTGCCTGTCTATCTTTCTCTGAGTCTCTCTGTCTTTCTGCCTTTCTCTTTGTCTCTGTCTTTCTGCCTTTTGCTTTGTCTTTCTGCCTCTGTTTTTGTTGTCTCTCTGTTTCTTTCTGCCGCTTTCCTTCTGTCTCTGTCTTTTATCTCTGTCTTTCTGTCTATTTCTCTCTGTCTATGTCACTGTCTGGCTGTGTCTTTTCTCTTTCTGTCTGTCTTTCTCCTTCTGTCTCTGTCTTTCTCTTTCTGTCTCTGTCTTTCTCTTTCTGTCTCCGTCTGTCTGTCTCTGTCTGTCTCTGTCTCTGTCTCTTCTCTGTCTTGTCTTTCTGTCTTTCTGTCTCTGTCTTTCTGTCTCTGTCTTTCTTCTCTCTCTCTCTGTCTCTGTTTTTCTCTTTCTGTCTCTGTCTTTCTGTCTTTCTGTCTCTGTCTTCCTCTTTCTGTCTCTGAAGTTTCTGTCTTTCTGTTTCTGTCTTTCTGTTTCTCCTTCTGTCTCTGTCTTTCTGTTTCTGTCTTTCTGTTTCTGTCTTTCTGTTTCTGTCTCTGTCTTTCTGTTTCTGTCTTTCTGTCTCTGTGTTTCTGTCTTTCTGTTTCTGCCTCTGTCTGTCTTTGTCTGTGTATCTCTCTCTGCCTGTCTATCTGTCTCTGTCTGCCTGTATATCTCTGACTTTCTTTCTCTTTTGGTCTCTCTGTCTCTGTCTCTGTCTTTGTCTGTCTGTCTCTGTCATTCTGCTTGTCTTTCTGTTTCCGTCGGTCTTTATCTGTCTTTGTCTGTCTCTTTCTGCCTGTCTATCTCTCTGTCTGTCTGTCTCTGTCTATCTCTGACTTTCTGCCTGTGTCTGTCTTTCTCTTTCTTTCTTTCTCTGTCTGTCTGTCTTTCTGTCTCTGTCTTTCTCTTTCTGTCTCTGTCTTTCTCTTCTGTCTCTGTCTTTCTTTCTCTGTCTTTCTCCTTCTGTCTCTGTCTGTCTTTCTGTCTCTGTCTATCTCTGTCTTTCTGTCTGTGTCTGTCTTTCTCTTTCTGTCTCTATCTTTCTGTCCTGTCTTTCTGTCTGTCTTTCTCTTTCTGTCTCTGTCTTTCTCTATCTGTCTCTGTCTTTCTGTCTCTGTCTTTCTCCTTCTGTCTCTGTCTCTGTCTCTTCTGTCTCTGTCTTTCTGTCTCTGTCTCTGTCTGTCTCTGTCTTTCTCTTTCTTTCTCTGTCTGTCTCTGTCTCTCTCTTTCTGTCTCTGTCTTTCTGTTTCTGTCTCTGTCTTCCTCTTTCTGTCTCTGAAGTTTCTGTCTTTCTGTTTCTGTCTCTCCTTCTGTCTCTGTCTTTCTGTTTCTGTCTTTCTGTTTTGTCTCTTTCTGTCTCTGTCTTTCTGTCTGTCTTTCTCTTTCTGTCTTTCTCTGTCTGTTTCTGTCTTTCTCTTTCTGTCTTTCTCTTTCTGTCTCTGTCTTTCTGTCTCTGTCTTTCTGTCTTTCTCTTTCTGTCTTCCTCTTTTTGTTTCTGTATCTGTCTTTCTGTCTCTGTCTTCCTCTTTTTCTGTTTCTGTGTTTCTGTTTCTGTCTTTCTGTTTCTCCTTCTGTCTCTGTCTTTCTGTTTCTGTCTTTCTCTTTCTGTTTATGTCTTTCTCTTTCTGTCTCTGTCTTTCTGTTTCTGTCTCTGTCTGTCTCTGTCTTTCTCTCTCTCTGTCTGTCTATCTCTGTCTTTCGGCCTGTCTATCTCTCTAACTCTTAGTCTCTGTCTTTCTGTCTGTTTTGCCTGTTTCTGTCTTTGTCTGTCTGTCTTTGTCTTTCTTTTTTGTGGTACTTTGTCTCTATCTCTGCCTGTCTATCTTTCTCTGTCTTTCTGTTTCTGTCTTTCTCTTTCTGTTTCTGTCTTTCTCTTTCTGTCTCTGTCTTTCTGTTTCTGTCTCTTTCTGTCTCTGTCTTTCTGCCTCTCTCTGTCTTCTATCTCTGTCTTTCTGCCTGTTTATCTTTCTGTAACTCTTAGTCTCTGTCCCTTCTGTCTGTTTTGCCTTTTCTCTCTTTGTCTGTCTGTCTTTGTCTTTCTGTTCTGTTGTGGTACTTTGTCTCTATCTCTGCCTGTCTATCTTTCTCTGTCTCTTTCTTCTCTCTGTCTTTCTGTCTCTGTCTTTCTCTTTCTGTCTCCGTCTTTCTGTCTCTGTCTCTCTGTCTCTGTCTGTCTGTCTCTGTCTTTCTCTTTCTGTCTCTGTTTTTCTCTTTCTGTCTTTCTCTCTCTGTCTTTCTCTTTCTGTCTTGTCTCTCTGTTCTGTCTCTGTCTGTTTCTGTCTTTCTGTTTCTGTCTCTGTCTGTCTGTCTCTGTCTTTCTCTTTCTGTCTCTCTCTTTCTGTCTCTGTCTGTTTCTGTCTCTGTCTTTCTCTTTCTGTCTCTGTCTTTCTGTCTGTCTCTGTCTTTCTCGTTCTGTCTTCTGTCTTTCTCTTTCTGTCTTTCTCTTTCTGTCTCTGTCTTTCTGTCTCTTCTCTGTCTGTCTTCTGTGTTTCTGTTTCTGTCTCTGTCTTCCTCTTTCTGTCTGTTTCTGTGTCTTTTCTTTCTGTCTTTCTGTCTTTCTGTCTTCTGTCTGTCTTTCTGTCTTTCTGTTCTGTCTCTGTCTTTCTCTGTCTGTCTCTGTTTTTCTCTTTCTGTCTCTGTCTTTCTGTTTCTGTCTCTGTCTTCCTCTTTCTGTCTCTGAAGTTTCTGTCTTTCTGTTTCTTCTGTCCTTCTGTCTCTGTCTTTCTGTTTCTGTCTTTCTGTTTCTGTCTTTCTGTGTTCTGTCTCTTCTGTTTCTGTCTCTGTCTTTCTGTTTCTGTCTCTGTCTTTCTGTTTCTGTCTTCTCTGTTTCTGTCTTTCTGTCTGTCTTTCTGTCTCTCTGACTTTCTGTCTCTGTCTTTCTGTCTCTGTCTTTCTGTCTTCTCTCTTTCTGTCTTCTGTCTTTTTATTTCTGTATCTGTCTTTCTGCCTCTGTCTTCCTCTTTCTGTCTCTGTGTTTCTGTGTTTCTGTTTCTGTCTTTCTGTTTCTCCTTCTGTCTTTCTGTCTTTCTGTTTCTGTCTTTCTCTTTCTGTTTCTGTCTTTATCTTTCTGTCTCTGTCTTTCTGTTTCTGTCTCTTTCTGTCTCTGTCTTTCTGTTTCTGTCTTTCTCGTTCTGTTTCTGTCTTTCTCTTTCTGTCTTCCTCTTTTTCTTTCTGTCTCTGTCTTCCTCTTTCTGTCTCTGTGTTTCTGTGTTTCTGTTTCTGTCTTTCTGTTTCTCCTTCTGTCTCTGTCTGTTTTTCTGTTTCTGTCTTTCTGTTTCTGTCTTTCTCTGTTCTGTCTCTGTCTTTCTGTTTCTGTCTCTCTCTGTCTCTGTCTTTCTGCCTCTCTCTGTCTATCTATCTCTGTCTTTCGGCCTGTTTATCTTTCTCTAACTCTTTGTCTCTGTCCCTATGTCTGTTTTGCTGTTTCTCTCTTTGTCTGTCTGTGTTTGTCTTTCTTTTTTGTGGTACTTTGTCTCTATCTCTGCCTGTCTATCTTTCTCTGACTTTCTGTTTCTGTCTCTGTCTGTCTCGTTCTTTCTGCCTCTGTCTGTCTCTGACTTTCTGCCTTTTTCGTTGTCTTTCTGCCTCTGTTTTTCTGTCAATTTCTTTATGTCTCTGTCTGTCTGTCTATCTCTTTATGTCTCTGTCATTCTGTCTATTTCTCTCTGTTTATCTTTCTGTCTCTGTATGTCTGTCTGTCTGTCTGAGCTAGGCCAGGGAAACCTTGGGGAGCATCCATAAAGGACGTCCGCAATGAGGGGAGGGGGGTCATCCAAATGCGGACGAATGCGGACAGGGGGAGGGGGGTTTGACCAGTGCGGACGTCCGCACTCTAAATTGGGTACATAGTTATTTTTTCATGATTCCATGTTTAAAACATCCCTATATAAACATACATACAGGAATAATATGCTCGTTGAAAGATTTAGTTTCTTCATTCAATACCAAACAGTGTACTAATCGGACCACATGCTGCCTTGTGCATTAGGCAGATTGGAATCTTAATTGCAGGTTTATCCGGGTCAACAGCCGGTATACGCGGCTTAGTAGGCAGATTCCCTGCTCGGCCTACTTTCGGCTCATCGGTCCCTCTAACTTCGCATCCAGATGCTAGGTGATGATGATGATGATGATGAGTTCTCTGCCTGAAGGCAGGTCCATTGGCTTGTATGCCACCCGGGGGTGAGATGATTTCCCCTTGCCAGATACATAGCTAGGCTAGTGAACTCTGCAGCATATCGGAACTGCCCCCCGCCCCTGTGCACAGACAAAGGTTATTCTGCTCAGAATATTTCCGATAAAATGGATGCACGGTATAAACTTTATAGCGACTTTAAAGATGCTTTTGTTAGATAGAACTAGTAGTTTATTAATGACGTTATTCACGATGTTGGTGTTTTATTTTGTTCATTGGTTTTGGTTGGCATGCGGACGTCCGCAAAGGGGGTGGGGGGTATGGCTAAATGCGGACAAATGCGGACAAGGGGGAGGGGGGTCCAAAATAGGTCATTTTTATGCGGACGTCCTTTATGGACGAAACCTTGGAGGCTTCACAACTGCCTGAGGCTCAATTCATCTTATACCTATACCCGGCTTATCTGGTTTGGCACGGACCAGCAGCTAGCCGCTGCTTCACGTTGGATGGCGAACGCAGGCGAGCTTCTTGTCCCTTGTTTGTGGACCTCCAGAGAGGCAGCAATGAGCTTTCTCGGTCTCTGGCCCTGTGACCTGGAGTGGGCTCCCTGTGACAATGCCTAGTGCCAAGAGGCTAGTCCGCCGTGTTCTGTTCCAATCTCTTAAAACTCCTATTTAGCCAGTGTGGGATCGGAAGATATCCTGAGTAGAAGGTCTTGAAGTCCTGGAATATATATAAATCCTCTTAATGACTGAACGGACACTGTATTGTAGTGTGAACAAAAGAAGAAGTGTAACATTTTGAGTTTCGTGTTGGCTTGAGATTATGAACATGCAATAAATATGAATCATGATTATTGTTAATTCATGTTTGGAATTATATAAAGTTTTTCGTTGTTTAGCCATATATTATAGTGTTTCCTAATACTGGATGATTGCATTAAAACATGTGGCAATTCATCTGATGAAAATCAATGCATCAAGCCAGAACAGCTCCTGTACATGTACAACATTAGCAGAGAATTCACGAAGTTTAAACTACATGGTGTATACATGTACTACTGACTACATAGGCACTAATCTGATCCGTCATAAATATTAATATTGTCCAGCGGAGAGTGCAAATTGTAAATTACATGTTTGCAGAAAAAGTTCATAATTACATTACAGAAAACCATTAAAATAATTTTTCTGTGCAGTACTGCTGTAAATTTACAGAAACACCGATATATTAACATTCTAATTAATACAGAAATTAATTCAAATTTCCGTAAAATTACAGAAAAAACCTAGTTATTTTCCAGAAAAGTCGGTATCTTTACCGAACATATCTGTAAATTATTACAGAAGATATCGGTAGATCATTTACAGAAAAATCTAATTTACCGAAAGAATCGGTAAAGTATTTAACAGAAGCTATGTAATTGTACAGAAGATTTCGGTAAAATATTTTACAGAAGCTCTGTTATTTTACAGAAGATTTCGGTAAAAATTTTACCGAAACTCTGTAGATTTACCGACGAAGTACGGGCAACACTGCTGCCCGTACATTTTCGGTAAAAATACAGAAACTTTCCAATACCGTGTGTGAGTTCGTGAATTTGTACTAGGCCTATCCCTAATAATCAGTACCAGCACTGTAATAATCAGCAAACTTATGGGAAAAGAGCACGGGCGATTCGGTACATTTTCTGTCTCAAATTTTATTTGGTGAAATTTTAGTAATTTAGAATGTAGGGCCTAAGGGACTGTATGAGAATAGTAATTATTCGGATTGCTTTTTTCTGTAGCATCGTTAACTTTTTAATCTGGAGTCATACGTAGAAGCCCATATCACATTACAGAACGTTAAGAACGGATAGATTAATGAGTAATATAGGGTAAGACGAATACAGAGGAAGCAAAAAGGATGTGCGACCCATTATCCCGATGTTTTAAGCAACCTTGCCCGTTAGGCCTATAACTCTGATATGCTCTTTCGACGTTAAATGATTATTAACAATTACATCAAACAACGTTGTCGACTCTGCATCTGTAGAGAGAACAAGCACTCCAGAATAAAGTGCAGCTTCTGTGGGGTTTCTCCTTGTGTACCCTAATATACCTTGTTTCACCAACTTCTACAAGTTTGATATCATCGATGACCTTGAACGGGACTCACCCTTCCTTTCTTTTGAAGGTCTGTTCATGCGCTTAACTCATAAAGTTGGCTCTATGATAGTGGGTGCCATTTATAGACCACCGAGCCAAAGCTTGGATGATTTCTGTAATGAAATGGACCCCATATTATCGAAAATAGGTAACAAATCTAAAGAGCAATTTATAACAGGAGACTTTAATGCCGACTTATTAAAAGTCAATGACCATAAGCCTACCGAGGGACTGTATAACTGCATGTTATCACATCACCTCCTACCTATTACAACCAAACCCACCAGAATAACAAGCCAAACCTCCACTCTAATTGATAATATCTACACAAATGCCTGGCACAAACTAACTCGTAATTTCATTATAGTGTCTGATATATCTGACCATCTTCCTGTAATGGCCCAGTTTGAATATGGCTGTGAAAAGATGAACAAACCTCCCATCAGATCAAGTAGGGGGTCATTGCATAGTTACGTAACGCTCCAGGGTGGGTGGGTGGGTTCCTTGGAAACGTTACGTGGGTGGGTGGGTGGGAGGAGCTGAACGTTACGTAACGCTTTTAAAATAGATTAGTTATAACTTATAAATAAATTTCAAATTGACATCAAATGACACGATGTGATCTATGTTCAAACTTCGTGCCATTGATTTAAAACTTAACTAAAACACACAATAGTATAAAACAAGCATTTATTGAGCGTTATTTTAAAATTAAAACTTGAAATTTAATCTGTTTTTATTTGTAAATATTTAAAGAAAAATTAAATTTGTTAGACAACAATCGACTTGTTCAAGAAAAGTAAAGTTAATCATATGCCAGAACTTTACCGAGACCTAACAATAATTACGTAACGTTGGGGTGGGTGGGTGGGTCTAGGGAAACGTTACGAAGCGTTACAGGGTGGGTGGGTCAAAAACGGTCATTTTCGGCGTTACGTAATTATGCAATGACCCCTAGGGAGTTCACACCCGCATCTAAAACAGACTTCTTTAAATCGATCTCTACTCTTAACTGGTCTCCTGTGCTGGAAGCATATAACAATCTTGAAACCAATAAAGCCTAAGATATCTTTATCCAGGAATATAAGAAGGCCTATGATTCTGCCTTTCCCATTAGCTTAAACAACCATATTAAACGAACATCTCCAAAGCAACCTTGGATGACCCAGGGCCTACTAAAATCTTGTGAAAAAAATCTAAGTTATATCTAAAATTTATAAAAAATCCCAATGCACTGAATAAAAAGATTTGTATCACATACCGGAATAAATTTAAATCAATCAGGCTCCAAGCTGAGAAAAACTTCTATGCTGCTGAGTTTTGCAAGCACAGTCACAACCTTAAAATAACCTGGAAACTCCTCAGAACCCTAATGGGCAATGCTGATTCTAATGATAGAGATGTAAAATCCTTAAAAATAAATGGTATATCTACTACGGACCCGTTAGAAATAGCCACCAATCTCAAGAACTTCTTTACCGGCATCGCCCACTCACTAGCCAGTAATATTCCTAATTCCACATCAACAATTGATCAGTATATGAGCCCCTCCCAAGCAAATTCATGCGGTTTAATTGAAATGTCAAAAGAGGAGCTGTTGGGTCTAAGCAAAACTATCAAACCTTCCCATTCAAAAGGGGTAGATCACATAGACCCCACTATAGCACTACCGAGTTTACCTCATATAATACAACCACTTATGGAAATTATTAATTGCTCCTTCAAATCAGGAATATTTCCACAAGCACTAAAGATAGCAAAAGTAGTTCCTATCTTCAAAAAGGGATCGAGAGAGGAGGTCTCGAATTATAGACCAATTTCTGTTTTACCCTTCTTTTCAAAACTTTTTGAAAAAGCAATGCATGAGCGCCTCAATAATTATGTCGAAAAAAACCCAGTATCCTTTCCCATCCCAACATGGGTTTCAAATTGGACACTCAACCTTTATGCCCCTCCTTAATATGCAAGACAAAATCTCTGCTGCAATAGAAAATAATGAATATTCAATAGGAATTTTCTTAGACTTAGCTAAAGCATTTGATACTATCGATCATAGTATCCTATTAAAAAAATTAAGTATCTACGGAATTCGTAATGCCCAGCTAAACTGGTTTAAGAGCTACCTGGAGAACAGAATGCAACTAGTTTGCTGCAATGGTGTTCGCTCTCCAATTAAACCCATCAAATATGAAGTCCCTCAAGGGTCCATTCTGGGGCCTCTGCTATTTATTCTGTTTATTAATGATCTACCTAATGTTTCATCCAGCCTATTCTTTATACTGTTTGCCGATGACACTAACGTATTTAACTCCCACTCCTCTTTAGAAGCATTAATTGACCACACAAACACTGAACTAGAGAAGGTCGCAGAATGGTTCCGAGTAAATAAACTAACCTTAAACCTGGATAAAACCAACTATATTATTTAGATCTTATAAAAAACCAGCTCCTGCTAGGTCACCTAACATAGTCATCATGAGCACTCAAATTACTCAAGTGAAGTCCTGTAAGTTTCTGGGAGTTTATGTCGATCAACACCTCTCATGGAAAGATCATATAACTAATGTTTCATCCAAAATTGCAAAGACTTTAGGAATCTTCTCACGTATAGCAAGGGTATTACCATCCCAAGCCCGATCCACTCTTTACTATACTCTCATTTACCCTTACTTATCCTATTGTAATGTAGTCTGGGCCTCCGCATATAAATCGAACCTAACTAAGCTCCAGAATCTACAAAAAAGGGCTGTCAGATTCCTAGCAAGCATCCCCTATAGATCCCACACACAGATGGAATTTCAGGATCGTAAAATACTGAAGTTAGAACAAATAAGGCGTTTCCAATTAGGTGTCTTCTTATATAGGTACAACCATAGTTTACTGCCCAAAATTTATCAAGGATTTTTTCAACGCAATATGGGCATCCATCATTACCCCTCTAGAAACCCTAACCCCCTCCTCATCCCGTTTGCCCGCACAAATACGCGACTCTCCTCCATTAAATGTGCAGGACCTATAATTTGGAACGACATCCCTCATACCATCCGCTCCTTACCTCTTCTGCATCTCTTTAAACGAGCGCTTCGCACTCACATTCTATGCCCAACCCAGTAAACTCTTTGGCTACATCTTTGTAAACATCGTCATTCATTCATTCATCTGGAGTTAGTATACCAAAGTACAGAAAATGTGCACACTGATTCAAATTGTATATTAGTTAAGTTATAGTTAAGCCTCTTTATTACTAGTTTTGATCTAAAGCTTTATTTCTTCAGTTGACCATTATACCATTTGTACTCCTTTCCTTCCCAGGTGGCCCTGACCAGCGGGACCTTTGGCCCCTTTTGGGTCTCCTGAGTAACCATATATATACTTGTTTGCCAATGTTACTGAATGGTTTATTACATGTTCTGTTATGTTCTGTTATCGCATGTTCTGTTATGGTTACCAAATAAATCAAATCCAAAAAACAAAAAAGTAGGGCACAGGTCAGACCCCGGGAACTGTACATTTTTGATACTGTAAATGTTTACAGGCAAACAGTGACCTTGGTTCATCAGCACACAGTGCTGCATTTAATTTTTTATCTTTTCGTCTGTTATGGTGGTCCTATTGTACGTGAACATTAGAAATATTGGGTTGCACACATATGACTGCTTACGGGCAGTGGCCATATTTTGGCCACGGCAAGTTTGCTCTTTCGACGTTAAATGATTATTAACAATTACATCAAGGAACTTTGTGAAAATTTCTGTGAGATTGGGATATCGTTCATATTTATAATGTATATATGTGTTTTTGAATACATTTTCCTGTGGGAAGCAAATATGATGAAACTTGTTTTTATAAATTTAAGAAAAGTTATTTGCAGTGAACTAGTCTGCTTCCACCGCCAACTCAGCGTTCACAGTCTGAATTAGAGAGTGGTAGAACCTATTGAAATAAAATACATTTCCGGGTTTAGTCAATTCAAATTATATTGAGTACCGTTAACAGATGCACTTTGGGAACGAATTTTAAGATAACTTTTAAACAAGCCCATAATTAATTAAGTTTTTGATCAAAATACAATACAGTACAATACAACTGAAATTTGATAATGCCCTCCTTACAAAGTTCAGAAGTGCACATTGAAGCTGGGCAACTATTAAGAATACTATCGAATACTATGAATATTATGATCTACTGTTTCAAAAGACTTAGAACTGTTAAAAAATAAAAATAGAGTAATCATTATTTTCAAATGATTTTCAAATTTTTTCTTACATTTCCACTAGGGCTATGGACCGCGGCGAGAGGGCAACTCAAAATCCATATTCAGATTATCCCATAATTTTAGTATTATAAGAAATTTATTAAGTTTGTCGAGCATAATCTTTTCGTAATATTTAGAGTATAATGGCTTATTGGAAATTCGACCGGTAATTAGTCGGGTCATTATTTTCATCCTTTTAAAATGTTAGTGTCCTACAACTTCTGCTATCTTAAGATTTTGGAGAACTATGTCAGTAGTAAGAGAGCAGTTTAATGCCTGATGCATTAGACCCGTTGGACGTGCTAAACAATACTAATAATAATACCTGCATACCAACAAGCATATTTACATATGTATACAATATTTGCACTGTAGTAATTGACCAGCGTTTCAAGTTCGTTTAGAGCCAGATTTTGAACGGCTTTGCAAGTCTGTGGACAGAAACACTAATTTTGTGTTTCTTAACCCAAGGTAATATTTTACCCTTTGATGCATCAAAATCATAAGGAACATTCCTAGCAAAAGTGGCGCCAAATAAGTTATGACGGGGAACAATCGGTTGATGAGCATGAAAAGTATAATAGGCCTACTTAAAGGATAATTAGCCTAATCGTTATATTTTGGTGTCGTTGGGCTAATCTCATCGCTTCCAGACTCTTAACATGTGTAGGTGTACTAAAGCCGTCAATGCCAGCTACATTGACTTTCGCAGGGCCGGCCTTAGGCAAAGCAGGCAGTCGCCAAAGTCTAGGGGGGGCCATTTAAAAAAAAAGTGTTAACAGATTCATGTTTTTCACTTTTTAAAGCCTTTTTTCAATTAGAATTATTATTTTCACTTTAATTCAAAATCTTCGCTTATGGAACAAACTTTAAGTAATTATTGATTTAATTTGCACCATGTTTAGTAATTCAATTCCAACACCGCACAAATTTTTAGCTTAACCATTAAAATTCAATTATTTCACGCGTGTCTGTACTTTGAAGTTTGTGTCTGTAATTATCAATGGTTCCGATAGTGAGCGTCCGTGCGTTCGGAGATCCAAAAATTTGAAGTTGGGCGCAGAAAATAAAGGCATTGTATCCATAGACCTACCTAAATTGTGGTTGGATGCATACATAAATTAACTATGCGTCCAAGAAACGCTAAAGAAATACTGTAATAGGCCTAATAATTCTTGTACTCCAAATTTTGTGCTGTGATGCGTCCATGACGCCACGAATTCAGTCCACTAACGGAGCTACTGTCTGTATTAGACCTGAGCGTCCGTAAATCTGATGCTGACTGAAAATGCCAACAATTGAAGAAATATTGTAGTAGGCCTATAATCTATGTATCTTTATTTGTTGACTGCCAAGCAGACATCGCAGTTGCATTAAGTTAATTATCTGTTAAAATCTGTACATTTTAACAACAGTTTTATAAAATTATATCTAGGCCTAAATCAATTTATAGTTTTGATCTTATAAAAGTAAAATTTTAATTTCAAAAATTGTGTCAAGCCCTATAAAGCGTTAGAAGTAATCGGGCACCGGGTACTTAAAATTGTAAAAAAAGAAATATAAGTTAGTTTCAAAAAGCAAAACGGATGGCTTTCTAACTAGCTATTTGAACAAAACTGAAACTACTTTAACTGTTGGTGTTGGTGCCTATAGTCATCAGCTAGTAATTCCTTTGCAATTATAGCCTATAGGTTACTAATATTGCAGTTATTTGCTTAAATTGCTTTCAGCTATATTGTGTTTCGATCAATTGAAACCTCATGGAGAAAAGCTACGAGCAGAAAAGGATTTCTGATTTCTTCAACAAATAATTTGTCAATGGGCCTACATTTTTCTCCCGGTACGGTAATTCGAATTTTTCGGTAATTCGAAGTGTTTTTGTTTTTTTTACCATTTTTCCAAAAAATTCAAATTAGGCCTATCTAGGGTTGAGTGTAATAATGATAATAATAATAATAAATAACTCAGTTGAGCGTAATGTTCTGGCTGGTTCATCGTTGGGTTGTGACGTTGGGCGGAGCGTGGAGTGGGGATCAGAGGGCGCCAAATGTATGCTTTGCCTGGGGCGCCATTTGGGCTAAGGCCGGCCCTGGACTTTCGGCCTGTGATAAATTATTACACAAGCATCACCCTACATCACATAACAGGGTTTGAATTTGTATGAATTTGTTGCCGTACAGTTGACATGTTCGCATTGTAGAAGAAGACTTGAAAATTAATTTTAGATGCTGCCGTGCTATATCGGGAGGAGACCGGTTGGAAACGCCAGAATCTCCAGCTACGTGCCATGTTTTACAAGCGAATAATTCATTCCATACGCAACTATGTACTCACATTGGGCCAAATTCTGATTCCAGTCCTTGTCACCATACTCGCCTGCTGCGTCCTTTTGGATCCACCAAGAGACGACTATTCTCCACCTTTAAGCCTTGACCTAGCCAGCTTCACAAGTCCAATCACTCCATACGACGTTCTAAATCAAACCGCGAACGCCAAGCAACTTTCATCTTGCTATATTACTAGTGTTTCAAGGCAGAGTAAACCTGTCTTAATCAACTCCGAGCCGGGCTACTCCACAATGGATGACTACCTGCTGCATATTTGGAAAAATAACAAAGACCAGTACAACTGGGACTATCAGATCGGCGCTATTATAGAGGAAGATCCCGACGGAAGGTTGAACATTACCGGATTATTTAATAACAAAGCCTACCACACGACCGCCATCTCATTATCGTACTTGGGAAATACTCTGATGAAATGCTTTGGCAGCAAGGATTACCAGATCGAAACCATCAACCACCCACTTCCCAGGAACTTATCGAAACAGGTCGTGGAAACCGTCGCTCGTCGAAATATTAATGGATTTGGTTTCTCCTTCCTCGTGTCGTTCGGTTTGGCCATCCTCTTCCCCACTTTCCTCGTCTTTCTGATAAAAGAACGAAATTCAGGAGCCAAGCACAGCCAACTCGTGAGCGGAGTCAGACTGCGTAATTTCTGGGTGACAACATTCATTTGGGATTACGTCAACTACCTCGTTCCGTGTATCTTGATCATCGTCGTCATCCTTAGCTTTCAGACCGATGGTTACTGGGAGAATTCTTGGTGGGTATACCGTGTGTATAGATACGACCCTTTAAATATCGTTCATTTTGCTCACACTGCGAGTAGGCTCTAGAAGGAAAGAGAAGAAAACTAGAAAAAGGATGGACGTGGATGAGGCGGAGGGAAGGAAAATGGACAGGAAGAAGAACGAGAATAAGAAATTGAAAGATACCGTGACCAAATTGATATGATACCCTTTTTGTTTTGGCAATTAATCTGTCAATTCTAAAAACAGTTCAATAAAACTTGAAAGAGGTATAAGTTGTCAATGTGTTTCGAAAATTGCAACAAATTCTATCAACAGGATCCAAAGTTATGCACATTCAAATTTGGACAAACAAAATTTGAACTTTCCAACATGAAAAGAGTTTTTTTTTAAATTTTGTTTTAAACTTTACAATTCGGCAAAAATATGAGGATTCAGCATTTAAAATTAATTTGAGTCAAAATGTTGTCCTCGCCATTAGCTCGAATACATGTGGATAATCCGATGCACTGACGTTCTCAAGTGTCTCGGGTCTCGGGATACTTGATGAATTATTCTGTGGGTGTCACCGTGTCAGGTCGGTCTTCTTGGCTCAATACGTTTTAACAGAATCAACATTTTCCATAGGCTAGTACGAGCTGCGCGTGGTCTACCACCACCGTAGGCTACCAATTTCTGCTAATCCGGTAGCATAAAGTTTTGCAATAATTATTATTCGATTCAAGGCTGCTATAGATCAGTTTCTGTTAAGACATAACTTCAAAAACCTTTTTGCTCCGTAGGCCTACTGTTTTTCTTGTCTTAAAATTTTGATTAAACTCAAGTCATCTTTACTGAAAGCCATTTCTTTTTATTATGACCTGCTAAATAGAAATGACAACATTATTATTTTCTTTAGTAAGTAAGGTATGCAATTTGTCAAGAATATTTTTTTCTTTTGCATGTTGGAAAGTTCACATTTTTTGCAAATTTGAATGTGCATAACTTTGGATCCTGTTAATAGAATATTCTGGAAACATTGATAGTTTATCTCTCTTTCAATCTATAAAATTTTATTGAATTCTGTTTAGAATTTTTGCCAAAACAAGAATGGTTTCATTTCCATTGGGACACAGTGTAGGTGAAGAATAACAAGGAACTAACTCATGAAGAAGAATGAGAAGAAAGTGGAGGAGAAGAAGACGAAAAAGAGGAAAAATAACAAAGAAAAGGAGTAGGAGAATGATAAGTAACCAGGGAAAAGAAGTTAAAATAAGGAGGCGTATAATAAAGAAAGGTGAGAGTGAGAAAAGAATGAGTAGACGAATAATATGGAGAAGACGAATACGAAGAAGAAGAAGAAGAAGAAGAAGAAGAAGAAGAAGAAGAAGAAGAAGAGGAGGAGGAGGAACAGGAAGAGGAGGAACAGGAAGAGGAAGAAGAAGAGGAAGAGGAGGAGTCGAAAGTAAAAAAGAAGAAGAAGAAGAAGAAGAAGAAGAAGAAGAAGAAGAAGAAGAAGAAGAAGAAGAAGAAGAAGAAGAAGAAGAAGAGGAAGAGGATGAAGAAGAAGATGATGAGGAAGAAATTGATAATAATCGTGAGGTAATGGAAGCAAAAGGATGAAGAAAATGTGAAGGATGAAGAAGATCAAGAACAGCAATTTTCAAAAATGCTGAAAGAAGAAGGCGACGCATGGAGGAAATTAGTTATTAGTGAGTAGGTAGTATAGATATCTTGACTTACTCCTACTTCTAACTTGATGGATCAAACATAAAAGGGTTTCATGTAATTTGTGAATACCGACAACTGTTGTTTTACGCAGGTGTACATTATTTTCAGGGTAATCTTTATTGGTTTAATGCTGTTCGGGTTTTCCATGTTGCCCTTTACCTACGCAATGTCGTTCCTTTTTGGAGAGGCGTCATCTGGATGCGTTTTGCTTTCCGTCATCTGCATCATTACAGGTAAGGAGTCACAGCAAGACCATTACGTCTATTTGTAAATCCTTTAGCCAATCTTTCCTAGATGAATCCCACCGATATCCTGATTTTAAATATCGCTTATTTCGCTTAGAAATCATTTACTTTAAATGAGATATTCTGCAATAGATAAGCAATGGATCTATTTCGAAGCAATAGGCGATTGACGTATTTAGGTAGGCTAATATTTATTTCGTAAAGAAATCGCAGTAGGACTAATTAAAAATCAAATAATTCGCTAAGAATAACAGTGGGTTGAAATGTTGCGGATCCATAACAAATTGAAGCATTATACCACGTTGTCCTAAACTGGCGTCCATGTTGGTATTTTAACGGCGTATAATTATGCAGCTGAAAAGAGGGCCGAAGAGGTTTAACTGTGCAATAGTATAACAAAATCAGCTTATTCACGAGCGCTGCGTCTAGTCAGAAGAGTTGTCCGAGAGAGTAGTCCGAAGGCGGTCCGAGTCCGTATGTATGCATGTCCGTATGTACTTATGTACAACTGTGCAATAGTATAACAAAATCTGTGTAGAGGCTACAGTCTGCTTCTGGTTGCTTTGAAGGAACATTTACGAGTGTCGCTATTTTGATACTGCATATACCACTGCCAGCGTTTCAAAGTGCTTTGCCAACCGTGGAGTGGATATTCCTCGTCTTCTTTCCCACATACTGCTTCAGTGCAGTTCTTCGGAACATCTACAGCAACTCCAACAAACATAAAGACTGCAACCAAATGGCCCCAGGAGGGAAACTTGACGACTTCTGCGCAGATGCGAAACTACTTGGCCGATCTAATGCTTGTTGTCCAGGTAAAAGATGTTTGAGTGAAGTATTTAATTAAACGCCAATATATATCGTTTGTATACGGGTTCCACTTGTTGATTATTTGCAGCGAGCTCTATCTTCAATGGCAGGTCTATGTGCGATGTTAGTAAGTATGTTATCGTAATCGTAATCGTAATATCCAAACTTGTAAAGCGCCACTCGAAGGCAATGCGCAGGGCACCAGCATATTCACGAGCGCTGCGTCTAGTCAGAAGAGTTGTCCGAGAGAGTAGTCCGAAGGCGGTCCGAGTCCGTATGTATGCATGTCCGTATGTACTTATGTATTAGGGTGGTCACAAAAAGTAAAAGTTGGAAGTTTTTGATAATTAAAGTACGGTAGTCCAGTCTGCACAAATCACCATCATTGAAGTGCCGGAAAACTCGCAACCCGCGATTGTTTTATTTTGCCTTTGTTGGAACAGAAAACTTTGTCCGATGACTGGAGACAAATTGCAGAAAGTATTGTTTCTGTGACTCATCTTCAGTTAATGCATCATTGTAAAACTGGATTAGAGCCACTCCACGTTCTGCGCAGCCATTGAAAACCTTCAACAGTTGGACGTTAGCTGACATCGACTGGAAAGTAGAATCCAATGGCCAGAGAGCAGACGGCTTTGATAGGAGAGCTTTGCCTTGTTCTTGACCCTGGATAGTAAGAACCCCAAACAGTTTTACAGATCTCCGTGTGATATACGCCTCCAGTGGAGTGTGGTGGTTGAAGAATTTCCTGTCCAGACGTTTCATGGATTAGGTGGGTGAGTAAAGTTGTATTACCAGAGCAGCCTTGGTGTCTTCAGTGACACGCTCATCAAAGAAAGCGCGTGCAAAAAAGTGCTCGGAGAAATACCAGAGCTGGAAGAGTTCATTTAAATCGACCTTAAACTGTTGCTCTTTGAATCAGCAGAAATCTTGGCTTATGCAACTTCCAGAGCTTGTGAATACCCTAAACAACACGCTGTGCAGGGATCAGTGGCGGCACTACACCAGGGCATGCCAGGGTAAAAAAGCCTTTGCCCTGGTCGTTGCCCTGCCAACATTTTCACATAGAAATCACTCGCAAATTTCAGGGTATATGTATATACCCTGGTTTTTTCAGGGAATGTATATTGTATACTTTCCCCGAGTGAATCAGGGAATATACATATAACCTAAACATTTCTTAAATTCTTTGTCTTGTTCTTTTCTGAAACATTTGCCTAAGAAGTTCATCACATAATTAAATGGTAGGCAATTACTGCATTAGAGCTCTGTTGCATTAAAAAAGTTCATTGTTGGCCTTACTAGCCAATATAAGATGCCATTTAGCTGATAATATGCCTACTATTATTAGCAGCTTAGCTGCTACGTGCTGCAAACTTTACGTCTATTCTACCGGTCACTGGTGCTTTGTTAGCTGTGATATTTATTGTTTTATTTTGTAGTCGCTCCTGGTCAGAACACATATTAATTAATGGACATTTACAGTATAATGACTTCTTATTTTAGTTGCTGTGTGTAGTAACTTTTGTAATGGACTATGCTGATGTTATTAATTTACAGTTACGTGTATGAGTGACTTCTGAGTCTCTTATATATAAGTCGGCCAGAATGGGGGTTGGGGTTGTTGTTCTCCCATTCCAGGGGGGGGGTTAGGCGCCACTGTGTGTGTGTGTGTGTGCGTTCGTGTGTGTGTGTGTGTGTGTGTGTGTGTGTGTGTGTGTGTGTGTGTGTGTGTGTGTGTGTGTGTGTGGTCACCATATAAGCTCGCGCTACCACGCTTGTCATAAATCACCCTGCCCTGGTTACTTGTATGACTGCCCTGGCTATGCCCTGGTTACAAAAAGTGTCTGGCGCCGCCACTGGCAGGGATTAAAATTGTCTTCTCCCGAATTACCAACGCAACGACCATTGTTGCTTTCGTGGCCTCGCTAACTGTTAGTCCATTCTACAAATGAAACATGTTGGTCGGTTTGGGTGCCTGGACGGGTCCTGCGCTCTGCCGCGCGCCTTTGAGGAATCATTCCCGAATTTGGTCACGTCTCAGGTTATATGCAGGCTGTGCTTCATTGGCTTCCCCTCCTGCGTTGGAACGCGTATCGGAGCATCGCTTTGGTCTGGCGGTCCTTGCTGGGCCTCAGCCCCAGCCTGTCTACGCGACCTCTGCTGCCCTACCTTGTGTTCTCCGGGTCGTCGCTCTCTCCGCTCTACTGAGCGGGGCGTGCTCATGGCCAATCGTCCTATGACCAATCGTCCTATGACCAATCGTCCTAGAACCCCTTTTTATTTGAGAGCTCTTTTCCGCCTAATGTCCGACGTTGCAGTGGGTCGGGTGCTTCGCTCTGCGACGACAAGGGGTATGTTCCACGGGCTCGCTGGGCTATTAAGCCGCGCAGTGTTTTTTCGGTTGTGGACCCTCACATATAGAATGACGTCCCGCTTGAGCTCCGTTCTTTACTTGCGATCCACCTAGCAGGGTCTTACAATTCGCTCGAGTCATTTTTTCAGTCATGGCTCCTGAGTAGCTTCTTGAAGGGGCGCCATATTAATGCTCTGAATGAATGAATGAATGAACAGGTTGGCCTCTATTTTGCTAATACAATGCTGGCAGACGGTGAAGTTAAGACTGATCCCATGTAGGTTCAGATTGTGCGCTATATAAATGCTCTGAATGAATATTCATATGTACCTATACATTTTCTGTAGGAACTTAACAATCCCATTTAGCGCCTTCATATCGGGTGTCTCGATTGTTTCTGTTGAATAAACTTCCGTAATGTACGGTATAACATCAAATTTATATAAATTTAATATGAAACTTACGCCTAGCTCGCAGTAATTACGACTTCTTTGTGACAACTTTCATCCTGTGGAGTGTAATTAGGGAAGTTCGAATATGAAGCTCGTATTGTATGCACAGACTATATATAAGACATGTGTAAAAACTTCAAATATTAATGCACGCAGTGTTGCTCAGTAATTGAAATACATGTAATTGAATTACGTAATTGAATTACAATCTATGTAATTGTAATTGTAATTGAATTACATTTTAAGTCCAGTAGGCCTAATTGTATTTCAATTACAATATTGCATGTTATTTGTAATTGAATGAAGTGTCAATTACAAATTACTTTAATAAAGTCAGCAAAGATGCCAGTTTGCCGGGTTGACCTGGGCCACCCGTTTAATTGAATAAACTGGTTTACGTTATGTTTGCGTGCCAACATTATTGTCAACATTATTCTATACCTGTTCATTCATTCATTCATTCATTCAGAGCGTTAATATGGCGCTCCTTCAGGAAGCTACTCAGGAGCCATGACTCTTACAAGTTACAGCACACTTTGATAGACCCCAAGGGCAAGGGCTGACCATCATTATCAGTCTATTCATGCAGTCATGCACTCATTCTTAGCTAGTTTACTGCGGCTGTCTACAGAAAACAGAGCTTCCATCTTCAGTTCCAGTTGAGCGTCTCTTTAGCACTGCTGGACGAATTGACTGACTCACCCAGGCTCAATCAACTAAGTTCTCTAACAGATTATCATTTTGAAAACTTCTACTACTAAAATCAAATAAACTCTAACTTGTTTTAATAGATGATAATTGTAAATCGTATTTTGGATACCTGACAAACTTATAATACAATTGAACGTATATAATTATTACAATTTACAGGCCATTGGCCCATTGGATGTTTTAGTTTAAAAATAGAGTAGGTAATTTAAAAAATTATCTAATTTTTTTAAAAATCATTTGCCAATAATATTTGAAAAGAATAATTGAAAAGTAATTGGTAATTGAATTACAATCAAAATGTAATTGTAATTCAATTACTTTCACAATCAAGTAATTGTAATCGTAATTCAATTACATTTACAAGCATGTAATTGCAATTATAATTGAATTACATTTGCAATGTAATTGATACAACACTGAATGCACGTTTCTATTGCTTGATAATTAGCCTAATATAAGTAGGCCTATTTAAATAATTAATAATTAATTGGAAGTCAATAATTAAACTTTCTCCATATGTATGCTGGATAAGTACTCAGAGAGGGTGAAATGTCCGAAGAATTGTCCCAGGGGGAAATGTCCGGAGGAAATATCCCGAGGGAATGTCCTAGACCCGTTGTTATATATGTGTAAATATAATGCAAATATGCCGGACGGTCTTCTGAATAGAAACATCGATGGAGCTCTTTGCACATTTTACTAAATAAATGTACTAAACAAAATTCGTGCAAACAAATGTGCAGTTTGCATATTATTATGTTTGTCTCAATTTCTGTGCTTTTATATTCACTGTAGAAGTTTGGTTCCTAAGCTAGCGGAAATTCGCGTGATGCCTAGCTGTCTTCCGGTTACTGTGCTCTCTCTCTCTGTCTCTCTATCTCTCTCTGTCTCTCTCACTGTCTCTCTCTCTCTCTCTCTCTCTCTGTCTCTCTCTCTCTGTCTCTCTCTCTGTCTCTTTGTCTCTCTCTTCTCTCTCTCTCCCTCTTTGTCTCTCTGTCTGTCTGTCTTCCGGTTACTGTGCTCATCTGTCTGTCTGTCTGTCTATCTGCCTCTTTCACTATATGTGTCTGTCTGTCTATCTATCTGTCTGTATGTCTGTCTGTCTGTGTCTCTCATCCTCTGTCTAAGGCAGTGTTTCTTAACCAGTGTTCGACCGAACCCCTAGGGTTCGGTGAGCCAGTGCCAGGGGTTCGGCAGAGGTCGTCTGAAATATATACATACTCAGGGTCAGTGAGTGTGAGTGAAAAATCAAAGGACTCATTCAAATGCAATTGGTAGTGCTAGTACGGTTAGTTAACTGTTAGTAGTTCATGTATTGAATGTATTAATATTGTATCACATTTTGGTACAATTTTTATTTCCTTTTGTTCCCATTAGTTAAAAAATTATTGTTCAAACTTGAGGGGTTCGGTGAGTGGTCATGAATTTTTCGAGGGGTTCGGCTCCATTGAAAAGGTTAAGAACCACTGGTCTAAGGAATAAAAGTCATTGGACAATGCCAAACTCAAACTGAACTTAATGGGTATTGTTTAGTGACAAACTAAGAAACGTGGGGATACGATACTCCCTCGTCCCCCAAAATTGCTCCGTAACCTACTCCCGTGAAGTAGATGCTGACGAAGATGATGACAATAATGGACTCTATAACGGGTCCAACATAGGAAAATGGGTCCTTTATCGACTTCATGAAGAACCGCTGGCATGGAACAGTTCGTTCAATAACGGGGTCGACTGGTCGTTTCCTGGGCCTTAACACCTGCTAAAGTAGTACCTATTTATAAAAAGGGACAAGGATAGCGTGGCTAATTAATTATCGGCCACTTTCGATCCTCCCGTATTTAAAAAAATACTTACTATGAAATATCGCCTCTTTAACTATGTCAACAGTCTGAACATCATTTTCCAATCTTCGCACGACTGACAGTCTGGTCATTCGCACTAGTATGGCAGTATTACGTATGCATGACTGGATCTCTAACGCTATTGACAAAAAGGATTATTTCGTGTTTTTTTCGACCTTTCTAAAGCGTTCGACACTGTCGACCACAAAATGCAAGAAAACTTGAAAATTATGAAATTAGGAACATTCCGCTCAAATGGTTCATAAGTTATCTCGAGAATCGCACTCAAAATGTAATGTGTAACGAGGTACTTTCTGATGAAGGTATAATTAGGTTTGGAGTCCCACACGGGTACATTCCTGGCCCCGCATTATTTCTCCTTTACACTTGTTTGCTGATGGAACAAACTTTTTTCTTCCATAGTTCCTGACAAGTCCTCCTCACCAATGTAAATAAAGAAGGATATTCTAATATAGCTGACTGTTTTGTGCGATCAGACACACTATTAATCTCGATAAGACTGACTAATTTTATCTTGTTTAAGTCGCATAGGAAACCTTCCCCACGGAAAAGCCGCGCCTGACTGTTGATGATGTCTCCTTGTGGAATCCACGAGGTTTATAGGTATCAAAGTAGATCAGCACCTGATCTGGAAGCAGCACATCAATTATATTTCTTCTAAACTTGCCAAGAATATACGTACACCTGCCCGTACTGCTTTTCATTGCCTCGACCTATAGGACTAAACCTATATTATTACTGTCTGGTATATCCATATTTGTTATGCGCTCTATCAAAACCAGGCGCATGTCGCAAAATACAATTTCGAGATAATGGCCATAAATAACCCACAGGATCAAAATTGTGTGTTCTGAGTTTGAATCAAACTCATGTAACATGATTAGCCTATTACTCTATGAAAAAAAAAAATTTATTTGGATGACAGAAATTTGCATTTTAATGTCCTACAATCACATTATTGTAGAAGATCCTGAAAGAAAGGTATAAAATCAATTTTTTTAATGCAAATTATATCGCCTTCTACAATTGCCACGTAACGAACGGACGCAGTTTAGTTTACATGTATAGAAAGCGCTGAATGTCTGTTTTTAGGTGATATTAATGTTATAATTATATCTTTAAAAAACCAATCAATGATAGCAGGAGTTCCTAGACCCCTATTGGCCAAATAGCACAAACACTGTCTACAGTGTATAGAGCGATTGCGATTTTCTTGACTTCGGTATTCTCATGATAATATATAACACTTTAAATAAGCATATCTCAGGTTCTACTGAAGTTATCTTAATAATTGTTGCATTGCTAGAAACATAATTTCATGTTGTAAAATGAATGAAAGAATCTCATTCCGAAAAATGCGATATGTGCCTGGTTTTGATGGAGCACCTCATAATTTTAAGCTATCGCAATATGATATAAGCACCAACCTATGAATCTCAGCTGACTAAGCTAGTTGTGCTTCAGTAAAGGGCGGTAGGCCTATGTGTATTGTTAGTATTTGTAGGGGAACATACAGGCCCATCTACTATAAACATTAGCTTCTTTACATTAATCAGATTCGGAGCATACATACTCCGCCACAGGATACATCCGCTTAGGAAGCCTGTGCCTGTCCCAAGCCAGGATAAAGGAGGAGGGTTCTGCGCTGGGCTTGCAACCAACCCAGGTTTAAAAAACCCAGCTAGCAACAGAAACAATGCAGAAGATTAATTCAACTCGTAACAGGAAGAATGGAGGCGAGGGAGTGGGGAGGCTACACAGTCTCGCCAAGGACAGTGGACCTCCTGAATCAGAAATGAAGAACCGCAATGAAAGCCGGTTTTCGGAAGTTGGGGTTCGGAGATCTCACCTCCTTTCAGCGAAGCATGTGACCAGCATTGGCACATGTAACGTAAGATCTTTTGTTCATCACTGAAGCCTCCAGAGGTCCAGATTGTTTCAATTTATTTATCGTCTTAAAGATGGATAACTCTCCATAGTATTCAGCTGCTACCTCCAGCTGGGCGCTGACCTTCACACTCATTACACAAAAACGCTAAGGCTTATCGTTCTGTTAGAACCCACTACAGCATTCGTCGCTTTACCATCAAGTCATTCGGTATTCTACACTGTGTCCCGATGAAAAGTGGACCCCTAGAAAAGAGTCATAACTCGGTCAAAACGTTTAGCATTTGACTGAACTTTTAAATACGACAACAGTATCCATATTAGCACCAAATTCTAAAGCCGTTTGAAAATGTTGGTGAATTTGTCACTTTTATGAACGTTTGAGATGCAGCACTGAAAAAAGGAAGTTTCCAACATACAAGAGCAAAAAAGCAAGTGAAGTTCAGCTACATCTGGTGTTCAAACTGTTTTTCTTGTTCACGGACACACGACCGTAGACGTGGACGCCACTGTTTGATGACCCGGTCGATGATCACGTTTTCAAACAGCTGCCACTCTTCAATCAGACGTGATCAGGTGATCGACGTCTCGAATGCGGGATCGCGTTTATGCGGCGGCTGGAACGTGCAAGAATCAGGTGCCTGCTGAAAGTCTCCTCAAGTCTTAGAGTGGCAGTTGTTTGACCACGTGATCAGCGACCGGGCCATCAAACAGTGGAGTCCACGTCTACGTTCGTATGTCCGTGACAAGAAAAAGAAAAACATTTTGACCACCAGATGTAGCTGAACTTCACCTTCTTTTGGCTCTTGTATGTTGGAAACTTCCTATTTTCAGTGCTGCATCTCAAACGTTCATAAAAGGGACACATTCACCAATATTTCCAAACGGCTTTAGAATTTGCTGGCGATATGGCTACTGTTGCTGCATTTAAAATTTAAATTTAAGACAAAAGTTAAAAGTTGTGACCGAGTTACGACACTTTTTCTAGGGGTCTACTTTTCATCGGGACACAGTGTAGTTCGAAACTCTATTCCTGCTGAAATACGCAACGCATGCAATTGCAAACATATTTTAAAAGGGTATCGTTATTTTTGTTCAGTAATTGTAGCTCATCTCAACTTCACTTATCAAGTTTCCAGTTACAAACAGTAGTTGCGTTTTCACATAGGAACTGTTTTTGCATTTAAGGCAACTGCGGCGGTCCCTGCAGCATCGCTGATAACTACCTGTCGTGGACTTCTCCTGGGGTTGGGCGACCATTGACCTTTATGGTCCTTCAAGGCATCGTTTTCTTCATCATTCTCTACATCATCGAAACCGATATTGCTGGACGTCTACTTAAGATGATGACACCAAACCGAGTGAGTCAAGCCATGCTCACTGAGATGAATGCTGATGAAGATGGAAGGATCAGCGAAGACTCAGATGTGGCAAATGAACGACAGCGCATCCATTCGAATCCGATACAGGAACTCGTCAAGACAAACCCAGTTGTCACCCAGGATCTGACGAAGCTTTATGAAAACTTTGTGGCTGTTAACCAGTTGAGTATCGGAGTATCTAAGAAGGAATGCTTCGGTCTCCTGGGAGTCAACGGAGCCGGAAAGACGACGACCTTCAAGATGCTGACCGGAGAAATCCGACCATCCTTCGGAAGCGCCAATGTTGCTGGGATAAGCGTCGAAGACGACCTTTCACAGGTGCATCAGAAGATCGGTTACTGTCCGCAATTTGACTCCATCATCGACCAACTGACTGTTCATGAGACGCTCTGGATGTACGCATGCGCACACGGAATTCCAGATAAGGTCCGACAAGAGGTCATCGATCGACTCATTGAACGTCTGACCCTCAAGACATACACTGACAAACGAGCGGGAAAACTCAGGTGAATTCGAATAAATAAACCCTTCGTTCTCAGGAAATATGATTTGACTGACGCTTCATGTTTAAATTTAATTGTGAGATTAGAAGTTAAATAATTAATCGATCTAGAATTTTTAGAATCTCTTGCTCTGCATTTGTTCACCGTTTATAAAAGCTTAAGGCAAAGTTCTCGATACTATCCATGTTTTTACCCTTTGCCTATCCTTACCTTTTCATAACCTACATTTATTTTCGTGTTGGTACATTGATTGCCTTACTTTGATCTTAGTTACTTTACCTTATCTTACGTGTTATCAATTTACTACAGTTTAACAAAACTTGATCTGTATAATTGTCATCACTTGTAATGCCATAACGTACCTAATAAACTTGATCTGTATATTGTGTTACGTTGTTTGTAGCGGTGGAAATAAGCGCAAGTTATGTGTGGCCGTTGCGTTGATGGGAAATCCGACGGTCGTCTTCCTCGATGAACCGACAACGGGCGTCGATCCAGAAGCCAGAAGACACGTCTGGAATACTCTGGCCGCCGCACGAAACACCGGGACCACCATTATACTCACGTCACACAGGTACATCCACGCCTTCTAGTACTGCTGATTATACGCAAACCCCGCAATATCGGGTTGCTAAGGCAATCTCTTAATTTATAATAATTCATTACTTAATCAAACCATCGGTCGACCTAATTCATTCGCTTCTTCCTTTGGGTCTTATTCAGTTCATTCATTCAGTTGTGTCATTCAGGAAAATGTGTAAATCACTCCTTCAAGATATCTATGCAGAAACTCTTCCTGCATATTTGTATATAAGAATAGATACATACATGCATGCATACACGCATATATACAGTGTTAAACATATGTACATACTTACTAACATAATGGATACATATTCTTGCGTAGCTAATTGATATGTGGTGGAATAGGTGCCATTTCTGAAGGTGCAAAGGAAAACCGTACCCACAGTTTTTGGACTGCGGTTATCGTACCCCCGTACCGTACCAAGTGTTATTTAAGTTAACTAAAACTGAAAGTAACTTTATCGTTAATTAACAAGTTCTATTTCAGTTAACT